>JANHFL010005958.1:46485-66914 GCA_032468155.1 Oxyrhabdium leporinum
TCTCCGGCTTACCCGCTGCTCTTCTTGGAAGGTGGAGGAGAAACAAATCCACCTCCTCCCTTTTGGGTCCCACTCTCTCCCAGGCTAGTTTCCAGGGGGAATGTCTTTAATAGCAGTTAGGAGTTAGAAATCTCTCACCCAGATTGTTCACACTGTTCCTCGTTCTTTCACACTTTCTTGTTGGTCAGCTGTCTCGGCTGTGATCAGGCACACAGTGTCCATCTTTTTCTTCCTGCTAGAATGAGAGCCTTCTTCAGATCAACCAGGAAGCATGCGGGCTTCCTGAGATCAGAAGAGTGTGCTCTCTTACTTCATCACCCCTCTGAGGTGATTTAGGTCCATCCGAACCCCCTGCAGTTCGAATATCAATGTTATCCCAGAGAGCTCTGTGGAGATGCATCGTATCACCAGCTTCAGCCCCACCCCTCGTGTTTTACTTTTATATGGACTTCTTGTAGTGATATTATGTTTAGACTCGATCTTTGTAATTTGTTGATGGTTTTCTTCCTTTTCATAGGTGAATTCAATCCATTGATATTTAGTGATAGTATCTTAAGTTCTTCTTGCATTGTTCTATCTATATCTAGGTCTTAAACTCCTGGTTGCTCTTATTTCTCTTGGTTCTTTAGGTCTTGTTCCATTGTTCTCTATTCGGTCCTTTTTCTCTTTTTCTCTTTCCATTTGCTTTTCTTCTATGACAGGCATTCCTTGATCTCTATCTTCTAAAGCTTCCCTCTCTTCCAGTTCCTCTTCAGTACCAAAATACTGGTTATGGAACTCCATTGCTTTATCCAGTGAGTACAGTCTATATCTCTTTTCACACCATGTGACCAATATTCCTTCTGGGGTCAGCCACCTAAAGTTAACGTTATACCTAATCAACAATATAGTTAAAAATTGGTACTGCTTCTGCAGCTGTCTAACACTTCTCGGGACCTGTTTCAAAACTACCAGTTATTTCTCTTTATAGTGTATTGGCTCATCTCTTGCCTTGTTAAGCACTTTATCCCTCATCAATTTCTTCACAAATCTTACATGCATCTCCTTTGGCAATTTGTGTCTCCTTGCGTAATTCGTGTGAATTCTATATGTTTCGTCAATTTCTATCAGCATCTCTTTTTTTCTCTGTCTCTAATGCCTTTGCAAGTAATTCCACCATAATGTCTGGTAAATCTTCCCCTTTCACCTCTTCCATATTCTGGAATCTCAAATAATGTGCTGCTTTTTCTGTCTCTAGGAATATTACTGTGGTTTCTAACTCTTTGTTTGCCTGGATCAGTCTTTCGTTTATTTCATCTACTCTTTTTTCTTCTTTCTCCATCCTCTCTTCTATTTCCTATATTTTCTGTTCATTTTTTGTAATCGGTTGCTGGAAGTTTTCAAAGTTTTCATCCATTTTTTGTATCTTGTCTTTTAATTCTCCCATATCACTGCTCACTTCTCCTACTTCCCTCTTCATTTCATCATGGTTTTTTGTCATAGTCTCCTGCATTGATTGGAGCATGGCCTACAATTCCTTAAATGGGTCTGATCTCTCGAATTGTAACATGTCTTCTATTGACCTCTGATTGAACGGGCTTGAGGTAGCCTATGATGGTGTGGAGGCAGGTTTCCTCCCTAACCCTATCTTAGTTAAGCTTGAAGTGCTTGTCATGGTCAGCAATTTTATCAGCTTTTTCAATATCCAACACCTCCTATCACCTTTGACACATATATAACCCTCCAGCACCCGAGAACTTACTTAACCAATAAGTATAAGAAAGAAAAATCCCCTTCCATTCTCCTTTTAGTCCATTCTTTTGTACTCCACAATGCCCTACATGCAATTAGAAGAGATAATAATAATATTAATAATAATAACAACAACAACAATAATAATAATAATAATAACAATAATAATAATAATAATAATAATAATAACAACAACAACAACAGCAATAATAATAACAACAACAATAATAATAACAATAATAGCAGTAGCAATAATAACAATAGCAATAATAACAATAGCAATAATAATGATAATGAGACCAGGATAAGAGGATGGAATTGGTAATCCAAAAGGGACTATTATACTTGTCCTTAATGTTCTGCTTTATCTGTCTGTTAGCATTGTAGGTCCATAGAGAATGTTTGTAATCCACAAGTCCTGTTAAGTCACCAACCTCCAGTAGATCAGTATTCTGAAAAAGTAAAAACAGCTTTAATCCACATTGTTAATCCAGAAGTCAGCCAGAGTTATAAAGTATCCAAGAAGTGAGAAAAGAAAAAATAATAATATTTGTCACTTCCACAATTGTTCCATTTTATACCCATTTTGGCCAGTAATACTGTAGATCTATAGATACTTGTGTTTATAATACACAAATCCACAAGTCCTGTTAAGTCACCAACCTCCGGTAGATCAGTATTCCAAAAAAGAGAAGACAGCTTTAATCCACATTTTATACCTACTTTGGCCAGTAGATGTCCTCCATGCTCCTTTCTTCTCTTCTTACCGTACTTTATATGTCAATGTAAGAGGAGGAAGGCATTTTACTGTTTTAGCCCAAAGTTCAGGAAAGTGACTCAGTATAATTATGAATTGTCTCTATTCCAAGTCAGTTCTATCCAGATCTTCTTTAACAAGTCCAGTCCAGTCCAGTCTTTCTGATTTTGTTTTTATAACAACAACAACTCCTCCTTCACATCTTCCTTATTTTTATGGAACCTACATGCAAGAGTATGGCTGCGAATTTCAAACCCAGGGGGCTCGAGTTCAAGTGGTGATGCTAGCCTTGGAGGGGGCTGCAGCCAGATGGATGGTGACCCTACATAATGCAGATGCCCTGGAACTGCGCAACTTCGATCGCTTCATGATGGCCCTATGACACTGGTTTGAAGACCCCCTTGCTGATCGGAAAGCCCAAGATTGAATTAAAGTCATGAAACAGGGATAGCAACCTGTGGCTGAGTATACCAAAGAATTCCAGGATCTCACCTGCCACATAGACTGGCCGGAAGACATCCTGGTGAGCTGTTTCAAAGACAGGCTAAGCTATGACCTCTGCAATGCCTGTGTGGCTCGAGGGGCACCAAACCACCTGCATGCGTGGTATCTCACTGTGGAAGAGTGCTGCTGAGATCGATATGGCCAGGAATCAACACTGAGCCCCAGGTGTGGAAAAGATCCCTGCCACAAGGAAACAGGGAGCCGTTCAAGCTGCAATCTACTTTCATCCCAAAACCGCCAACTTGCTTCAAATGTGGGAAAGAAGGGCACCGAGCAGCAGAATGTTGGTCAAAAACGCCGGCCAGAAAGCCAGACCGCTCATCGGGGGGAAACTCGCCAAACCAGGTCAACGGGGAAAAGAAACCACCCTAAGAAGCTGGGAAACCATCAAGTTTCAGGATCCCCCCCCACCTTGGGGACTGAAACTCCAGCATCCCAACAGGAGGAGCCAACCCCTTTTGGAATCAACCCAGAAGATGAACCACTGGTAAGCAACCCAATTGAACTGCTTACCCTCCCCCTAAGACTGTTTATACCCAGCCGAGACACAGAAGTAAAAATCTCTGCATTACTGGACTTGGGATGCACCCAATGCCTAATCAGCCCAACCCTGGTGGGGAAATTGGGAGTAAATTTGAGGAGGCTGAAAATCCCCATTGCTTTTTGCCAATTAGATGGATTGGTGGCGGGGTGGGGGGGAGAGCCAGCCATTTTCACCACTGAACCTTTACAAATAACTATGGAGAGCCACAAAGAAATGCTCACATTCATAGTGGCCCAGGCATGGAGTGGCCATTTGTTTTAGGTTTGGCATGCCTGAAAAAATGGAACCCCCAAGATAAACTGGAAACAAAATTCCGTCTGATTTCAGCTACACGTAACCTTCACTGACCACCAAGGGGAGACATCAAAGGGGGTGAAATCTCAAGAAGCGGCAATGCACGGCTGGGGAGTGCCAAATGAAGCCATACCCAAAGAATACAGGGACCTAGCTGAGGTTTTCAGTGAAAAAGCTTCTGATGAACTTCCCCCCAACGCACCACAGATTGTGTGATTAAAATCCTGCCTGCATGTCTCCTAAAGAATCAACAGAATTAAGAGCATTTATCAATAAAAATCTGAAAAGAGGGTTCATTGAGCCTGCTTGCCCCAAGATCGCAGTGCCAGTACTCTTCAGAGAGACAAAAGGTGGCTCTTTGCATCTTTGCATTGAACCTGAACACTGTGAGTGTGGAGGATGCGTACCCACTTCCCCTCATGAAGGACGTGCTAGCCCACCTCTCTAAAGGGAACATTTTCTCAAAACTAGACCTAAGAGAGGCATACTATAGAATCACAATAAGGGAAGGGGACGAGTGGAAAACAACATTTAACCCACCCCTTGGCTGCTATCAATTCAAAGTATTCCCATTTGGGTTACATCGAGCAGCAGAATGTCGCTCAAAAACGCCGGCCAGAAAGCCAGACCACTCGTCAAATCCTTGATTCTAGAACTCATAGGGGTAAAACCCAACTTAGTTGCATGGAAACATTTACCCTCCTCTCAAAATGAATGGGTAGAGAAAAAACATGTTAAAGCCCCCATACTCCTAAAAAGGTTTCACTCTCAATACCCAAATAAATCATGCTAGCATACTGTAATGTATTTTTCTTCATCTTTTACAGGTGGATCTCTCTTTTTTCTAAAGTGATACTGCCATTGAGCTGGAGGGAAGGGGGAACCCAGTGACAAGCTGCTATTTTATAACCTTTATCCTGGCACCTAAGTGCTCTGAGATTTTCTCACCTTTCAGGGAATGTGTAAAGGGGGGGAGGCCATGTGGATTATTTCACTCTGTAAACTAGTGGAAGATGACCCTGGGAACGCTAGCTTATCTAGTTCTCAGGATGCCGGTACAATAACATCTTTGCACCTGTGGATTGGCTGAATACACATTGGACTGTTGGGAAGGGTTTCTGGTACCTTATTTCTAATTGTATTGCTTAGGGGAAATTTTGAATCTGCTTTGTCTTTGTTCTATTATCATTTCTGCTCAATAAAAGGTTCCTTTTGAAATACCAAGTTTCAAGAGTCTTTACTTTCTTGAGCAAGGAGGACAGGTAGGACCTAGTCGTGCTCTTTTTTTTTCTTTACTAAAAATCAGCCTGAATGATTCCTAGTAAATAAATGATCAGCCAGCACAGCAGCTCAGCTGTATTGAAAGTAGCTTGCTCTTCAGATTGTGGGAATTAATAAGATTATTCACTGAAAGAGAGTAAAAGGATGGGCTACTCTTCCTAAGCAGACTGGTCCTCAGTGGCAAGATGTAAAAGGGAGTGTCAGACGTGCCCCAGTCTGATTCCTTAGAGAAGAAAAACCCTCAACTCCATTTGGTTGAAGTGACAGGAACTTTTACTAAGAGATGCTGGTTGCAGTAAAGTCAGGTGGAATCTGAGTTTCCTGCACATCAATGAAAAACTATTTCCTTCATCCCTTTCTTTCCCATCTACCCATGATTAGTCAAAAACCAGCCAATGTGATGGCACCAGGATATTTTGGGAATGCTGAGGGTTTTGGGCTGGTCACTTTCCACCCACAGGGCAAACAACCTTGAAGATGTCTGGTACAAACCAGTTCCATGTTGCTCTGCTTTTCTTCAGCTTTCATTCCCCCTCCTGAATTCTCACACAACATTCATACAGATTTGTTGTCCATTTGTCCCCCACATCCCTCCCCCCAGTCTTTTGATGGTAGATGCCAGCGAGGTGCCAAGCCAAAGATGGTGGATCTGACATGCCGCCCCTCTTAACAGGGACATTAGTCCTGCAGAAGAGAGAAAAGGAGAGGGGGAATCAGGAAAAATACAATTAGGAAGTGAATCACTTTGGTTTGTCAGCATATTGGTTGTGGAAATGTTTTATGAATTTGGCTGCTTTAATGTGTTTGGTGTCCACCATTTGGTTTTGGAAGGAGGGAAGTCTTTCCATGCAACCAAGTACTGGAGTTTCCCTCAGTGTCAATGGGAGTCTAATATGTGAATGGAGCAAGATTTAGAATTTATTTTATGTCAGCCAGGCTGCATTTGGAGTCAGGTAGGGGTTCTGGATTCCATCTCATAAGAAGACAACTGACTAACTGGGAAGGAGGGATCTGCTTTGTGGGGTACTGCAGGGCTTGGTACTCTCTCCACTCCTATTCAACATTTATATGAAGCCGCTGGGTGAGATCATCCTTCACCATGGACTGAGGTATTATCAATATGCTGATGATACTCAGCTATATGTCACAGCCCATGGTGAGTTAAGCAATGCTGTGTCCTCCTTCTCGCAATGTCTGGAGGGTGTTAGGGGCTGGATGGGGAGCAACAGGTTGAACCTGAACCCTGGCAAAACTGAGTGGCTCTGGGTTTGGGGTTCTTTGGCCCAGGGAGAATTTCCACCTTTGGTCTTGGATGGGGTGGCACTGCCCCAAACAGACCCTGTGCGTAATCTGGACTCATGACTCCTGCTCAAACAGCAGGTGGTGGTCATGGCCAGAAGGGCCTTTGCGCAACTGTGAGTTGTGCGAAAGTTACTCCCCTTCCTGGACCAACAATCTGTATTTACAGTCATTCAAGCCCTAGTCACTTTCCATCTGACCTATTGCAATGTGCTCTGGAAGTGCAATCCAGTGAAAATGATTTGCAAAAGCTTGATAACCCAGGAAATTAAGGTGTAACATTAACCTAAATATGATAATAGCGTTTAAATATCTAAAAAGCTTTCATGAAAATGCACAATGCAGACTAGTTGCCAAATATTGTGGAAAAGATCGGAATATTTCAGTATTCAGTATTTTCTTGAGCACAAAACTGAACAAGTCATGAATATATATTGGGACCTGGAAAGAGAAAAAAAATCCATATTTCTGCAGATATGTATGTTTGATTCCCTCAAATCATGACAAACATTGCAGAAAATTTATTTCACCCTCTAAACTTCCACTCACCTTTCCTTCTGCAAAAACAGCAGAACTATATTTCTTCCCATTATCATATATACCCCATATTGGTATACAGTTACATGGATGCAGCCTGTAGTTGTAGACATCAATAGAGATCAACAGTTTGGAAGACACTGGAACAAAAGAGCCACTCTTCCTAGATCAGTGATTAAATCTGATCAGGTGAGACAAGTGGAGAGATGCTCACTGTGCCACATTCTAAGATGAATTGATTACCATCTTCTGATTAAAGAATAATCCATCTCCTGGCTGGCTAAGAAAGTACTGTGATCTCTACCTTGCAGGGATCCAGCTCTTCCGTGTAAGTTTTTGAGCACCCCCAAGGAACACATACAGACTGGCATAGGAAGGAAAGCCCTAGTTTCTGCACTTCTATTCTAAAACCAACACAACAGTTAATTGCAAAAGCAAAGTGAGACTGTGGTACAGTTCCCACCCTACCCCCTACATACACACATCTTATTCAGCTTTCAACCAGGAAATAGGGCACAAATAAAATGGATACTGAAAATCCATTATATGCATGAAGACAAGAGCTTGGAATAGAACAAGCTTTTCCTTTGCTTCCGCCCCAAGAAAAATCCAACCCAATGCTAGTAAATATTTACCTAAGGAAGATTGCATTTGATAACAGAGTTGGAAGCTTTTTCAGGTTGACCACAAAGGTAGGATTAAGGTTGTCTGGGTGGGATTGGCTAAACATGCGACTGTTACCATGGAAAGCTGGAATCCTGTTCTACTGGTGTGTTGGGCTGCCACACTGGAATCTTCTAATTGCAACAAAGGCCCATATCTTTGTAAATATAATGAAACTAAATGTGAAAAGGAGGAGGGAAAAGACAGAAGGAACTATCTCTACCCCATTGCTCTGTGACAGAGAGCAAGCCCTGGAAGAAATACATTTTGGATTTAACCCTTCGGGTTTCAAACATTATTGAGACTCCATGAAATGTAATAACAGGAGCTAGTAAGACCAGATTGTAAAAATTTTTCTTCAGGCTTAGATATCTTTTCCAATTAAAATAAAAGGTCTGTTATTTGTTCATTAGGTGGATTTAATCAAAACGGCAGATTTCCATAACTTGGTTTAGATAGAAAGTTAAGAATTATTGAGCTAAATGCTGCAGGAAATTATAATTACAGGTATATATTCTATCCAAATGTTTATTAGATTTATTTTACACTGAGCCTGTAAGCCAGGTGCATTACCTTAACAATTGTTGGAAGAAATATCATTCTGGGTTCTGTTCCAAGTGGGGAAAAAGGCACTGCAAACATGGTGACTGCTTGGAAAGATGGTTTAATGGTGGACAGCAGGACCACATGGTTTTCATGAATAGGATCACATGCCTTGGAGATGTTGGGCAAAGAAAAGGGAGGAGATGTTGAGAGTCCCTTGGTTTTATACCCTCTCTGGTTTTGAACTTCCTGGGGCACAGGAAGAGTATCCTGATTGATTGCTGTCAGCGGTCATGGCTAGCTTTGTAGGTTGTCTGTGTGCTGAGTTTGGTTGAATCTTGCTGGGTGATGCAATGAAGGGCAATTAAATGGCTCTGCCTGAAGGATGCAGATCTTTGTAATGTAGAATAGACTGGCCCAGGCCTTAATGGCCCATTAACAAGGGGTGTGTGTGTGAGAGTTTCTACTTCTCTTTTATTCTGCCTTTTAGTATATCCTAAAATATTTCATTTTTCTAGGAGAGGGGTTGGTTTTAACTTCCAACATAAGCCATCCTGCTCAGTAACAAAATATTTTTATCCATTAAAAAAATAGTTTGGTGCTATCTTGTTTGCCTTATATTATTAATATGTATCTTCTTCTTGTTCAGCTGAGGAACTTTAAGGAGTTTTAGGCTGCATGTCAGCTACTGAGCTATTCTGTCCTTCTAATTGAAAATTTCGTACCAAGATCTATGGATATGGAATAGGACTTTCTGAGCTCAGTTTTTGTATTGCTAAAATGGGTTCTGGCTTTAATATGTATCAAAGGTTTATAAAAATATTTGGAAGAGAAGATGTAATGGCTGTGCATAAAGAAGCCTTCCTTGACCTGATATTTCTCCTTATACATGCTTCTCAAACATTATTTAGGAATTCTTAGAGTTCTGGAATTTTCCTGATTCTGCAAAAATTCAAATTCTGGTTAGGGAATAAAAATGCAGATTTGCATAATATAAGTTATACATTTACACAATTCCAACCAAATTTCTTGATTTCCTTACTACAAAACATGGGAAATTGGAAATATGCAGAGGTTTTAAACTATGCAGAGGTATTAGATCTCCAAGGGAAGTAGAGTTATGGGCCAGAAATCCTCCTGCTCTGAAGTAGAAATGCAAACTATCACCATTCCTAGCAGCTTCCTTCCTAGGACTACCTTCCTCTCCTACTTAGTATGAGGAAATTGTTTGACAATGCTTGCTGCTGTAAATGATGAAAAATAAAATTCCATAGAAGGAATGATGTAGAAAATAACATGTTCTGGTCTCCCCCTGAGATATAAGCCATAGGCAGACAATGTCCACTTTTGCAACCCCATGCAGCTTTCAGCCTAATTTAAAAACTCTTTGCTAGTAATCCAGTTAGACTTCTGGCAAAACCAACATGCCATCCTCAGCCTGAAAGGTAGGTAGGAGGGGAGGGCACCTATATTTCGCCTTTCTATCACTCATTACTCGTGTCTAATTTGAACATCTGCTGCAGTTCCCCAAAGGTTATTCCTGGGAGCATGGCCTTCAAGAGGAAACAAATTCTGCAGTCCTACTTCAGGCTTTCAGTGGGATGGGCACAATTTCCAAGTTGACATCTGGCTATACAAGTGAACAGTATTCAGAATCAACTGGTAAAGGTCCAGTTACAATCACAGTTCAATAGAATCATTTCACTGTTAGAAATGGGAAGAAATTCATGTTGTCATTATTTGCAGTAAGGAAAAAACATTAGCATGAAGACCTGTTGCTCTACTTCAGAGGGATTTGCTGGTTTTGCGTTTAAGGGTGCTGAGTGACAGATTCATATGTGGAAATGAACACTTCATATTTTCTCAGCTCCACTTTGGTTAGAGAAGAAAATTTTGATGGACAGTGCTTAGTTTCTGAAAGAGAATATTAGTCAAAGACACCAAACTCCAGTTCCTCTGTACCCTGCCTGAAACCACAGAACAAACTAATAGCAGAGCAGCAGGCTGACATTCATGGACTCAGGTACCATCTTGTTTCAACTTGTGTTTTGTCTTCTCATTTTTGGAAAAACAACAAAAGTCAAAGTCGATGCATATACACAACCAACTTGTTTTAGAATTTATAACTTCTTCATTCAGGAGGAATAGCAATTGACAGATTTAGGATAAGAGAGAGAGAGAGAGATGTTCTTTGGTCAACTTTGTTTCATGGAAATCGAATAAATACTATAAATATTTCAGCTTTGTGAGCAACTGAAATAATTGTGAAGTGTTGGAAGGAAAATCCATCTGGTTCAGTTCCAAGCTGGGAGAAAAATGATGGAAACAACATGGAGGCTGATTGGAAAGAAAGTTTAATGATGAAGCAGAACCACCAGGGTTTGTGGTTCTGTTGCAGCTGACAGAAATGGTTGAATGAGTGGATGAATCTTTATAGGTTTCTGTGACTTTGAAGTTTGGACTGTTCTGGGGATGGTGCAATGAAGGGGCTTGTGTTCTGAAAGGGTGTTTGGGAATTCCTATTGTGGCTAATGGCTTTTGTCCTGTGTTGGATCTTGGGTGAAAGGCTACTTTCTAATCCTACCATTCTGCCAAGGAGTTTTGAAATATCCTGTTTTGAATGGATTATCAAATCTGCATTTCTAAAAGCTGGCCTCCTCAGTTTCTGCTTGGGGAGCACGGAGACTGGTGCTGGTTTCTGCCTCCCTTAAGATTTTTTTCTCCCATCTCTCCTTTAGGGGAAATATTCTATCCTGTCTTTTTTAATATTTCCCAAAACATTTCTTTCTTCTGGGGTGGCAGAGGGACTCACCACAGAAGCTTGATGAAGCTCACTTATGGCTAAAAAAATCTGGACAATCACTAGAAAGTATCAAAGATGCATAGAAAAATGCAAAACCTCTGTTGCCATCTAGTGGTTTCCAGATTTTTGCGGCCAGATATCTTGCTCCTAATATACCATGCAGTGTACATATAATATACAAAATATGCAATCCTGGAAGAAATCAATGGCAACTTACTTTGAAACAGTTACCAAGAAAACTCCCATGGGCTGTCTGAAATCATCAGGAGTCAAGTTGCACTTGAAAAGACATTTTTTTGTGTTGGATTGATCAATGTACTTTTTCCTTGTTTTCTTATTTTTGTTTTAAAGCAAATGTAATGTTTTTAACCTGTTAAATGCACATCCATTAATTAAAGTAATAAATTACTAGAGAACTTTTAAGGACTTAAAGGGCTTAACATTTTTCCTGTTTCTTTGGCTTTAAATGTTTTTATATCTATTGTACTTTATAATGGGATTGTAATAAATCAGAGTATGCTGTGTGTATGTTGAGTATGTTGAGTGGCAATGTGTGTGTTCAATAAAATAATTTCAATACCATTCTGCTTCTTTTTATTTTGTTTCTCAATTACCAATGGAATCTTTTCAAGGGTAGGGGTTATATTTATAATGCTGAAGTTTCAGTGGTTTTCTTTTGAGGCTCATTGCTTTAATACAGGAGTCCCCAGCCCCTGGACCATGGACCAGTATTAGTCCATGGCCTGTTAGGAAGAGGACTGCAGAGCTGGAGGTGAGTGGTGGACAAGCAAATGAAATGAAATCATTCCCACCCAGTCTGGCCTGTGGAAAAATTGTCTCCCACACAAACCAGTCCCTGGTGCCAAAAAGGTTGGAGGCTGCTGCTTTAAAGGCTATTAGATAAATATGGATTCAAAAATGGATGGAATAGGTTTCTAACCAACAGCAATTTGGGGGCATGAATACAGACTTGTGTACTCATATGACCATATTATTTGATTTTGATTAACATTTCCAGCCTAGCAACTCGGAAAAATATACCCTAAGTTACATCTAGATATGGAAGCTGGAAAAGAGAGAATTGTCACAATCCAAAATAGTTTTGATTGTTGAGTTGATCCATGAATTTTAATTATGTGGAAATATCATAGCTATTTTAAAGATTTGAACATTTCTATACTGGAAAATAAGTGTCTGCTACAGATGGATTGTACAAGTTAGAGTTAATGGTTTCCAAATGTATTTGGCCTCTTCTCCTTAAGCTCTTAATCATTTTCATCTACCCATAAAAACCCAGTTTAGAGAACCCAACTGGACATTGCAAATTTCAAATGGATCTCAAATATAAGGTTTAGCAATATTGGACATCTGGAACAATTTGACTTGTGACTGCAGAAAGAGTATAGTTTTCTCGGAACAGGGCTGGAAAAACTTCAGAGAAGATTCATGGTATCCACAAGTGTGAAACTGGAAGAGAATAAGTCAACTTCCCATTGTATAAGCAATCCATTGATACATACTTATGTCTCTAAATTATTTCTGTGAAAGCTAATAGGATGGAAGGATTCACTCCCTTAGGAAAATAGCCCTCCACAAGCTCAGGTCAGATAATCTAAACATTTATAAATTCATTCATAAATTTCCCCAGACCCAGTGATGGAATGGCATAAAAGAGTCAAATAAGTAAGCTGCCACCACATGTTTTGGTGATGGCAAGCATCAGAGAGAGAGAGAAAAAAGAGTGTGAAAACAATAAAGTCTATTGCTTGTTTAAGGCAGGAACTCTTAAGTAGGAGAGGCCCAGCAGTCATCACAGGAGAATGGGACACATGACTGCCTTAATAAAATAGAAGGCAGGAAGGAAAAAAAGACAGTCAGAGAAGTGGATAAGGAAGAGAATAGGAGACATTAATTCACTCTGAAACTACCAGAGACCCACCCATGAAGTATCAGGTTGGTATTTTTTTCTGAAAGGATTAACTAGACCTCGCCCTTTTGGGAATTCTCAGCTCTGTTTTTGTTATCGTCACCCAACTAAGGTGTGGTGATAGAGGGTCACATGAAAGGTGAACAAGATGCTAACTGCTCCTGCTTGCCCCTAGCAAGGAGAAAGGGAACAGTCAAATGAGGTGAGGTGAAAACAGGACTGGAGAGATTCATCAGCAGAAATCACTAATCCATAATAGGCCTTCCCTTGGCAGATTTTTCTTGCTTAGTCACCACCATTGTTCAGTTGATACCTTGCTCCTAGGTCTTCACCCCTCCCCCACCTTATCTTGGGTTCTTTCAACTCCCTCTGTTCTCCTAGTGCTATGGTGTGAGCTCCACGGTCTTTCTTTCAGGGATAAGAACCTTTAAACAGGCTGTGTGAAAAGCAAATTGGGGTTTGAATTAACTGAAAGGCTACACATATCAGTTTCAAGAGTTCCTTTCATCACCAAGGAAAATATTACGTGAGCTACAGAAGAGGTGCTGTCCCCAGCAGTAGCAATCATAGGTGGTCCTACTCGCTGCTGAAACATCAAGAAGGAGAAGTATTGGAGAAGCTAAGGCAATACCCTTAGCTTCTCTAATACCTGGGTACGACCTGGGATACAAGAAATCAAAACCTGAAGTTCCTGACTGAGCCAGCAGACATGCCAACAAAACTCCAGCAACCCTTCTCAGCCCCTGGAGAAGCAGGAGGAGGAAGAGGAGAAGGGAGTGGCTGAACTCAATCAACTCCAGAGCCTTTTGCTTGCTGTAAAGAGCTTTACTGACAGGCAGGCAAAGCACCTCAGGCCCCTTTTCTTTAGCCAAGAGAAAACAAAACAAACTGGAAAATGGGGCCTCCAAGAAAGGGGTGGAGTAAGAACAGGACATCGAGCAGATTTTATACCAATCTGCAGACTGGTTTACTATTATTTTAAGCATTCCTTTGGTTTTACAAACTATGGAATTTTTTTTGTTGGTCTATTTTCTGCTGGAGGTTAGTTTCACCAACTGGACTGATTTAAGAAGAATTGGAGAGTTTTAATTGCACAATTGAAAATCTGGAATTGTGTTTCTTGTTGTATTTATCAGATATAATGCTACAAAGTGAGCTGAGCTGAAGAATTTTAAAGCAATGTTATAGCTCTTGGTATTCATATCATACACATATAGGTGAGCCTTTGTTTCAAGGACTCTAGCGCTCAGCAGGCTTGAAAGAAAGACTAAAGAATTGTAAATACTGTTTCACATTTCATCAAATGAAGTTTTCTTGATGTTTATTTTTATTTATTACTTAAACTCTGGAGAATTCCTCTCTTCTTTAGAGAGCACAGCAAAATCTAATTTTCTGACTATAGCTACATTTTAGAATATTTGTATTTAAAACTTTCTCTTTCTTCAGGATTGATAGAGCTAGATTGATACTAATATTAATACTGGGAATTAATTTATAATACATGATTTCAGCTTGCAACAAAAAGTTATACAAAAAAGTTATACAAAAAAGAGGTAACATCCTTCACAGTTATAATCCATTTTCTTGTCCTTGGCTGGCATTTTGGGGCCTAAGTTAAACCAGAAGAGGTAAGACCTGTTACAAGGCAGAAGCTTATTTTGGAAGCTGCTAGTGTGTCCTCTATCTTGGTTCCTCTGTTATATAAAATTTATTTATTTTTAAATTTTGTGTATATTTTTCAGCTATTAAAATTATTGTTTGTATTCCACCCTTCTTGTACTGTAATAAAGGTTTGATCTGAGATTTACTTTGCCATGCTTTCTTATGCCCATCTCTTGCTCCCACCCCTCCATTTAGATTCTTGTTTCTTAGGTTTCTTAGCTTTTGATATGTAATTTTTATTCTGATTTATCTTTTATGCTTTTTACCCCCACTCTTTATACTGGTCCTTGACTATAGTAAAGGTTTGATTTGATTCAGTCAACTTGCATGAGTATTGCTTCAGAGGCCTTAAAAATGACCAAAGGAAATTGCATCAATAACAGCACAGGAAGCAATACAGCTTGTTGCACAGCATAAACAAAACATGGGATTGCAAAGAAAAAAATGTTATTTTCTTTAATGCCATGTTAATTTGATTCTACCTCTCTGTTCTCAGGCTAAGATCCCACTATTGTAGGATCTCCACTTCAGTTCAACCCAGTGCTATTGTTTTGGTTACAAGCTTTGTGTCCTGCCACAACAACTTTGTGAGGCATGTAGGACTGAGCGGGACTGTGCCCAGGTTTCCCTGGGAAAGTCATGACTGAAAGATGATTTGAGCCAGATCTCTTCAGTCCCAATCCAACTCATCATAAGTAACAACCTCAAGTGTAATTGTTGCTTTGTATTTGCTGCTTTCAAAGAAAAGTGTGCTAATTTTAACAAAAGCATCAAATAGAAGTACAATGGAGCAAATGTCCATTCAGCTGGTACTTGAGCAAAGATGATTTGAACTGCTTCCTGGCTGAATGCCTTTTTGAGTGAATACTAGTTTCTAACTACTTTCTGAGTCTGAAGTGTAATTTGGATATACCAAACCTGTCCCAATATCTAGTTTGCGGGAAAAACTAAATGTTGGGCAGTCTCTGCCTTTTCCTTTTCTTGCCTTATTATTCCTCAGAGAGAGATAAAAACGTGGATGATTAAAAAAATGATTAAGCCTGTTAACAACGTACAAATTGGTGCGTGGATTTTCAAGTTAGATAATTTGTTAATTACTGCTTTCCCCCTAAGCTTCCTGTTTTTAAAATGGCCACTAGAGTACTGTTTTGTTACTTTCCAGTCCCCATTTCTCCCTCAGATCCAGAAGCACCCCAATGTAAAAACCACAACAGTTCTCCAGGGTTTTGGCAAAATAATTATTTGTTTACAAGGCAACTTGCCTTTATAGTAAAGGTCATTCTAAAAGGAAGCTGTGACTGTAGTGAGCCTTGACTCAGTGAATGGGACATATTTGCCTCTGCACACAAATCAAGAAGCCAACTTGCAACAACCTGAAGTGGACAATCCAAAAGCTCAGGTGCTTTGAAGCAACATAACATCGACAAGTGTTCTTCAGTAATGGAGCACAAAAATGCACCCCATGATTATTTTGTAGGATCCAATCTGGATTGGTCACTGGAAGCAGATGTTTGATCTTCTGAGCTTTTGGACTCGTGCTGGAGCTCAAATATTATTCTGCCCACCTATTCATTACTGCAAGACAACTGATGATATGGATAAGGCTCCAGTCAATCTCTGTCCTGCCTCAGTTCACCCCAAATCACTTTATTATCCACTAGAGTTCAGCTCTAATAAGGTCCGTTGTGACGGGCATTAATATCCTGTTAAGATATTTAAAATTTAATAGCTGGAGCAGTGAAGGTTTGTACAATAAATAAGATAGAGGAACCTGAGCTGTGATTAGTTGCTGTAAGCAAAAAAAGGGAGTTTCTGTGTTTCCCACCATTTTTCTCTGTGCTGTGTGTGCTTTCTAATTTACCTGATGATGTTCTGCTATGTTGATTTACCTGACGATGCTCCTGTTTGCCTATATCATTTACTTAAATATATTTATTTATATAAAACTGGTTTGTGTCAGCATCTCAAAATGAACTCTGGATACTGGCTGCATATTCCCTGACTTATTTCCTCCTGGCTTTTAGAAAATCCATTATAACATGGCAATTTCACATCAAATCATGTGGCTGGAATGTGATGAGTGTGTCAATGGTCTGACTAGTGAACCCAAGAAAAGGAGACATTCTCAGCAACTTTGAAATCCCAAAAGCAAAATTTTATTGGAGACACCATTTCAGTACTGAGGAATCAAAACCAACTCTGATTTTTCCCATGCAGTGCTTGTATAGTTAAACAATAGTTTCCCTTTCTCCCCACCCTTGGTTGGTCACGTTGTCCAATTGTGACTTGTCCTTTTGAGAACAGTTCACTTTTCTGTTGGACCCAGGGTGCAATTGAAGGCTGTTTTCCACTCGTCTCCCTTCTTGATTCTTACTTGGTAATACGCTTCGCTAAAGTCCAGGTGAATATCTACCCTTTGGATAAGTATCCCAGCATGCCCTTCATGAGGAGGAGGGGGTAGATGTTCTTGATACACTTCATTAATTCCACAGAAATCCATGCACAATCTAAATGGACCCATCTTTCTTCCCTTGAAAAGTACAGGGGCTGCCACCTGGGATTTCACTGGCTGGATAAATCCTCTAGCTAGGTTCTTGTTTATCAAACTCCTCAGCTCCTCCATCTTCCTGGGGGTCATCACGTACATCTTGGGCTTAGGCAATTTTACCTCCCGGTAATATCTCAATTGCACAGTCTGTGGGATGATGGGGAGGGAGCACATCGGAACTTCTCACTGAACACTTCCACAAGGTCCATGTACTCAATTGGGATGTCTGGCTTCCCTGACCTGGGTTCTGCTAGGGTGTTTTCTGGCTCAGGCCTCTCTTCCCTTCTTGTCTGCGCTTGGGCTGTTCCACTTGTTTTTCCTGTTAGCTCTAATCTTTTGATCCCTGCCTTTAAGTGGCACCGGTTGCTTCCCCAATTCACCATGGAGTTCCATTTTTTTCAGCCACAATAGTCCCAGTATTACTGCCTCTGCCATTTTTGGGGCGACTGTGAATCAGATGGTTTCTTCATGGCTCCCTGCTCTCATGCTCACTGGCTCCATCAGGCATGTGGCGAGCACCTCAGCCCCCCCCTCACCCCGGTGATTGAGCAATCTGTTTGCTCAAACTTCATAGGCTGTCTTAGCTTTCTTACATAGTCCTAACTTTTCTACTTTTCTACAAGTTGACCAAGCAGTGGGTGTAGTGAGTCTATCGGGGTGGTGAAAAGCTCCTGAGTGGGGCACCATGATCTCCACTTGTGCAATGAGGCTCCACTTATTATCGGGTCATCTTCCCCCTTGCTGTCGCTTTCACAGAACACCGGGCTGGGTTTGATGTAGGTCGGAGTTCCCTCCCCTTCGCTGGATGGGGAAGAAGCCTCCACAACCTGATGTGCCATCTGAATTTTCTCCTTTGTCTTCTTCAATGCCTTCTTGGTCTTTGGTTGGCTTGGGACTCTCTGGGATGCTAGCAGTTGTGGCACTGGGCAAGTTCTGACCCAATGGTCCTCCTTCCCACACTAGAAGCAGGTCCCCATTGAGCACTGTGAGGTTTCCCTCAGAGTCAAGGAGAGGGCTCCCAAGGTCTTCTGTCCCAGCAAGCCTCTCCACTGGCTCCTCCATGGTCAGTTCTTGAGCCTAGCATGTTGCTTGTTCTCCACCAGATCTAACTACTGTAGTTGCCAGTTGGTACCAGTCATGGAGCACATCCAGAATTCTCAGGACAGGCAGGTTTGGTACAGTTCCTGACTCAGCCCATCTTGGAATTGGTAGACCAGCAATCACTCCAGCCACCCTCCCAGTTTCCTCACCAGGCCTCGTAATTCTCAGATGTCATACACTTGATGGATGGGGCTGAGGCCGACTATCTGGACAACATTGCATGCGTGAACGCCATCATTGCAAGTCTGGAGGGAGAAGCGGCAGACTGGGTGGTATTCCTCCACAATGAAGGAGCTTCAGAGTTGGGGAATGTTGATACCTTCATAGAGGAGCTCCAGGCCAGATTTGGGTACCCTTTGAACACCCATAGAGGTTAAGCAGAGATCTGGACCATCAGGCAGGAAACCAGACCAGTGGTTGAATACATCCCTCTCCCTCATCAAAAGCCTGGCTCTACTAAACAATAACAGACTGGAGGACCATCTGGATCTTGGGGCAACCTTATTTCAGAGAAAAATGTTATTATACTGAAGCTGAAAAATGCACACAGAATGAACATTTTTTAAAAACCTGGTTTATATAATATTTATTGACTGCATGTTCTTAAAAAGACAAGCAGTAAGTTATACACTTGTGTTTTATTCTATCGTACACAGTTAGTTATATTACAGGTAGTCCTCAACTTATGACTATTAATTTAACAATAGTCTGGAATTACTTCTATCCGTTGCAAAATGTTGCACCTCCTCTTCTGTGTTAATGTCATCAAGATCTGGGTACTTGGCAACCAGTTTGCCAAGCACCCCACAATCATGTGATTTCCATTTACAACCTTCTCTGCCTGCTTCTCCAGAAATTCAATGGGGAAGCCAGCAGGGAAGGTTGCAAGCTGCTGCCAATTGCCATGAGGATTCCTTTTGGACTATGGGGGCTGGTTGAAAGAGCTGCCTGCCAAGGGAAGCTGAACTCCTTGAAAGAGTGCAGAGATGGAACTGAAATCTTGATTTCAAGTCTGTTCTTGCATCTCGCCAAAGGAGCTCCTCTCTGTGCATAGAAGGAGGAGGTTTTTCAGCCAGCCCCAGAGATGAGAGGGAGCCGAAATCCAAGCAGAAAGCAGAGAGGAAGCACAATAAAGTCAGGAGTGCAGGAGTGCCTCAGGTGGAGTGAGGGGAGGCCCTGAAAGGCTCAATGCAGACTATGTGCAAATGTTTCTTTGCTCAGGGGCTAAAAATCCTGCTTGCATATTGGCAGGGAGGATTTTCAGTTCCTGACTAGAGCCTAACAGGGTCTACCCCACTCCCTTGATACACCCTGCACTCCTTACCTGGGACTCCATCTGTTTAAAATCCATGAAATTGCTTAACGATCACAACCAGGATTGCTAGGATTACTTCTAGCTGCACTTGAGATTCTGTGTAAGTTAAACAACTTAGGAAACTGGCAGGGTGGGTTATGTACCATTAAGTATTAGGGGTGGCTGGGTGTCGTTCATGATATACTGTACAAAAGGCTGGTTCAAAGTTACTGAGAATGATCCAGCCAGACTACATGGGTGGAATCCTTGTTTGGCTGTAGTCTGCCAAGAGGAGAGAGCTCAGATGTAGTTCACTCAATGTTGTCTTATTTTTCTCTGGTATAAGTTGACCCTCCTTACACTGAGATATAAATCAGCAGACATTCCCAGCCACAGATCAGCTATCAGGCAATTTTCATGTGTTTTGCCCTTCCCACTGAAGTCTTGAACTTTCCAACCTTGCACTGTTAAGTAAGAGTGTGCCACACCTGTCTGGACCATATTTCTTTTACACGTTTACTATACTGAATGCCAAAACGATAAATTATCAAATGTTTCATTCTTTCCTCTGGGGTTATAAAAAGTGAACAGGCAGGTTTCCCTCCTCTTTTAAATTAATGGCATAAGTTTGGAAGGTAAGAACAAAATACAAATGGTTCACATTCCTTCCTTACAGATATGAACAGATAGGAGCAGTGTATGCTGCAAGGAATCTTACATAATCTTCAAATGATATGATTATATTTTTGGCATCTTGTATTTGTATGTATACATGTTTGTGTATATACTGTGTGTGTGTTTATGTGTACAAACATATGTAGTGTATTACATTGCTAGTAGAAACCAAAGATTATTATTATTTTTATTTATAAACATTTTGAATACAGTGTATTGTCAGGGCATATCATTAGCCAAAGAGAAAACAACAAAAATAGACAAAC
>JANHFL010005959.1:0-15645 GCA_032468155.1 Oxyrhabdium leporinum
GATAGATAGATAGATAGATAGATAGATAGATAGATAGATAGATAGATAGATAGATAGATAGATAGATAAAATATAGTGATAGTGACATATATTTATTTTGTTACTATATTTCATTGTGAGCAGATGTTTGTATTGTTTATGAGAATCTGATTCGGGTTAGGTGGATATCAATATCTAAGTGAGTCCCTGTCATCCATTGCATGAGAAAGCAGTGTCATTTTCCAGAATGGGCTGTAGCTTATTATTACTGTGCTTGAATGATTGAGTGGTAGGTAACATCCAGTAGTGTTTTGTTGTTCTGTTTTTGTGGTTTGCATTTTAATTCATCCTCCCTGGAAATCAGCCTGGTTTTGTCGATTTATATATTGATCTTACTGGGGTAGTTAGTCTCTTGAATATCTGGTTTAATTCCATTAAATTTCATTTTCTCAGTTGAGTCAACAAATGTTACCAGAGAATAGAGTCTAGTTATAGATGATTTGGTGGTGTGTTCTTAGTGGAAGTTGGAAATTTGTACATGCATATAGAGATCTTAAGTTACCTGTATAATATGATGTTTATGCATACATTATCTAGTTTCACTGTGGTATCAAATTAATGGTGAGGTGGATACTATTAATATTGTGATATAATTTGATGAGATTAATGGGAGATTCATTCTATGAGATTCAACTCTATCAGAGATCCATTTCTTTTATTTCAACAAGTATGAGTTGATGCAATATGCAGAGAGATGATGGAGTCACCCTAATTAAGTATGTTTAAATCGAGCCAGACAGTTTTCCCATTTTGGATGTAGATACTTGAATCTGATTTCTAGAAGAGCCCTGTTGTTCTAAATGGTTATTTCTAATTTGATAATGACCAGGTCCAATCTGGAAATCAACATATATGTTTCTTAATCAACAGGGTATTTCCAACCCTTTCAACACCATCAACCCAGATAGTCTGGCATTATGTAGAAGGTCAGACTCTTGAGGCTTTTAATGTATGCACTAATTGTTCCATAATTAATTCTGTCCTTCAAAATTCAACAGGAAGGCTTGCTATTGCCAAATATCAGCCATCATAGCCAACAGAGGAAGGGGGTGTAAAATATTCCATGTAAATGTATACTGCACTGATAAAAGTGAAAGAACTGCTTGTTACATGAGAAGTTCTAGAATGAAGTATTTTTGTTATGGAAAGAAGTCACTGCTTGTCATTTCATTCTGATTAACTCAGCAATTTGTGTTTGACTATCAAGCTGAACTGTGATTGGGAAACAGAGTTTCTTATAAACTGCTGATTCACTGGAAGGAAAATGAGCGGGCAAAAGGGAAAAATAATTGGGAACTGAAATTAATGAAGAAAACAGGAAAGAACAGAAACTCCATTGCATTTAATGGTGTTTGGAACGGAATTACAGTTGAACTACTATGTTATGCAGCGAAACTGATCTCACGGGGGATACGGAATCCTTAAACAAGTTCCTGAAGATTACCAGTACTAATAAAAAGCTAATACGTTGGATCAATTCTTAATATATGATGGCTTGAACCAAGAGAGGTTTTTTGTAAGATTAGATGTTTTATAAACCTAATTGAATGGTGACAGAGGATAATAGGTGACAAACAAAGGCAGAAATATTATATTTTTTAAAAAAAACCACATTGTACATTAGCTAAAAAGTGAGCTTTTAAAATTGGTAGAAAACTATTTTAGTAACATTCTATTAACTTTAAAAGATTCTTCATATGTGCATTGTAGAGAACTACGGTCAATTATTTTATTACCCCAAATCTTGTAAACTACAACCATTCTTTCCAAAGAACAAATCTTGGACTCTCACTTTTTAAAACTGCAGACAGTAACATCTGACTAATAATAATAATAATAATAATAGTAATTCTGTGCAGGTTCCCAGCAGCAGTTGGGACCACATGGAATGTGTTGCCATATTCAACTTATCTTCTTTGGTTTCACCTTATTTCTTAATGGATAGTCTCATGGTAGGTAGTCGTCCAAAAATTACCTCCAGTCCCCACTCTCCTGCAAAATTAGTTCCAAATGGTGCTTTACCTTTTAGGGGCCAGCTGGAAACCCCAGGACAGCAATTTAGATAATATAAAAGTGTATGTATGTGCTGATGTGTAGATAGATAGGTTTTACTGACATTTATGAAATTGCCAGATATTCAGAGAAGTTGATGCTGTCACTCAAAATGTTCACTGGGAATTTCAGTCTTGATTTGTCTGAAATTTAATTTGACATTCTTCTAAA
Source organism: Oxyrhabdium leporinum (assembly GCA_032468155.1). Taxonomy (NCBI): domain Eukaryota; kingdom Metazoa; phylum Chordata; class Lepidosauria; order Squamata; family Cyclocoridae; genus Oxyrhabdium; species Oxyrhabdium leporinum. The sequence continues at coordinate 2,263 of JANHFL010005959.1, forward strand.
ACATTTCATTTCTCTTCCCCCTCTGTGATAAAGCTTTTTTTCCCTATAATTCTTCCAATCAGAGACCACAAAGAAGCTGCTGAGATCTGGGGAATACAAAGCTGGATAAGTCTTGGGGTTTTTTTTCTTTAATGGATCCATGATTTAAAAAACATGCTGGAATGTTAACAGAGGGAGCCAAATTTCCAAAACCAATCTTAACTGAGTGAAATTCTAAAATTGAGGTTTTTATTGTGCACCTCTTTGGTAAGAAAGCTGAGATACTTACAAAAACAAATACATAAATGCACTTGTTTCAGACCCTTTGCTTTTATATGACTTATTCAGATAAGTTCTTAGCTCTTTTTTTAGAATAGTAAAACTGATACAATTGGAGTTAAACATTCAGGAAGTCCCTATATTACATCCATGATTTCTTCTCTGGGAAATATGATGACTCTGTGTAAAATGATAAGCAAAATATAAAAAGACAGGAAAATAAAGCATCGAGAAATCAGTACATTCATAGACACACAGAAAAAAATCTAGACTTGTTCTGTTTGTTATTGTTATTTTTACAAATCCTACCACTCCTTCAGTAGTTGAAAGCACTGTTGATACACTCCCTGTCCATTTTATCTTCACCAGAAACATGTGAGATACGGTAGGCTGACCTAGGAAGTTGGTCTCAACTCACCCATAAAGCTTTGTGGCTGATGGGCCACAAGTTCTTCTCAACCCCTGTTCAGGGCTTTAACTGTTAATCCCACTGGGTTAGTTATTTTCCCCCCTTTAATTACATAATACATTTTAGAAGGCAACGATGCCCTCAATGTCTGGAGATAACATGGCCACAGTCACACAGTTTTTCCTACAAAGTGGTTTGTCCGTCTTCCTTTTAGATGTTTTTAACTCCCTAATCATGACAATGTATCTCTAACATCATTCAGTGTTCTGCCATCTAACCAAGTCTTATCTTACTAAATTTCAAACCCAAAGACTGAACAGGTTTCAAAAGAAATAAGTTGTAGGTAAAAGGTTTAGAATTAACCACTTTTTAATTAATTAATTGAATAAATCTAACCCTATATCTAACAGATTAAAAATGATAAAATGCAATCAATCACTTTGGGACTCTATAGTAAAGAGGATGATTGTCTACTGATATAATATATTGTTGTCTACATGTGCCTGGCTTTGAACATGATAAAATAATGTAATAATGTTTGTTTTGTTTTTCATTTTTCATAATAGCCAAAGGCATCAAGAAGCTTTTTCGTAGAATAAAGTGTAAATAAATCAACTCATTACATCAAATAAATTTGTGAAGCATTTTGTTTCGGGCTTAAAATTCAATATTTCTCAGAACTAACAAACACAATCTGTCTGCCTAAGATCTTTTTTGCAGTATATCCCAAGTATAAAAACAAAATCTGGACAATGAAGAATGCATCACCAAGATAATATACTAGATATCTCTAACTTCTCATAATTTTCAATTTAAAAATCTTACTGGCTCCTAGTTCTGTTTTGGTCCATTAATCACTTAATTTTAAGTATAATTTCTTAGAAATTTCTATAAAGCTAAACCTAACAGTTATGTTCAGAGTTGTGACACCATGAATAATCTAGGCTCCTTATGCTCACAGTCTCACATTACAACCCTCTAAGCAATTACAAAGTTATTGGGCCATTTTAAAGTACTTAAGAATAACATGACAGTGATGTATTATAATGTCTCCAGTCAAGCGAGAATGGCATCACCTTCTTTCTATAATTAAAACAATACATGTTTCCTTTTCCTTAATGCAGAACACGTAATTCCACCCTAAAAATGATTCAACAGTAGTAAGAAATCAAGTAAACACGAAACCAAGCAAATTTAGCATTTAGGGGAGGAACTTTATCCACATATCTGTAGAAAAATCCAATGATTACCAGAAGTGAGAAGCTTAATTTGTAGCTAAGGGTCATTTTACTCATCACCAAGGCAGATTAGACAGTTTTATTCACTCAGTGGAATACTGGAACAACTGCATTCCTGTAGCTTAAATGATATTGTCTAGCAGCACAGAAAGACCAAGGAATGGATAGATTCAGTTGCAAAGAGCAATGGTAAATTGAGAAATGGACTGTCTTGAAGCCTGTTTCCTCTCATGCACATTTTAATCTTAGATGCATTGTTCAAACAGATGGCATTGAGTGAACTCTTTGGTGTTTAAAATATGGAATCCTGTACTATGCTACAGTATTTTATGTCTTGTGTTTCACATCTTCATTCCATTCCATTCCATTGCTGCTGGATCACAGCTGAACCTTGTTTGTTCAGCCCACGTTCAGCCTTGTAGTTGCATCTAGAGAAGTGCAAAACATTCCACTGTGAAACTTCATAAAGCATCCTGTTCTGATCCAACTGCTGATCTGAATACCAAATATATTGAGTTCAAAACATTCATACATACACACAAACACACACACACACACACCAAGGCAGCCTGTTTCATGCTCAAAATAACAGATTTCAAAAAAATCTGAATTCAAATGAAACCGTTTGCATATCCATGGTTATATTTAACTTGCCTGTAGGTGAACTGTTATCAGCTGCATCATGGGAACAAATTCCTGTTTTGCAGCAAATCAACCATTTTAATAGGGATTACTGGGGACAATTTCCCTGTTAATTTCTCCTTCACCCCTTATCAGCAATCTTGTTCATTTTAATCTATCATCTGCTACATAGCAATCACTGATTGCTGTTTCCTCCTATTATCATAATCTTGATTAGGTTTGCGAAGTGAGAAGGTAAACATTCCTGTCCGTGAGTCGAGTTTGGGCAAGATCTCAGTAGTAAACAAGATCTCATAAACTTTGCTCTATTCTTTTTCTTCAATCATTCCAAATAACAGTTAGATTTCCATATGTTCTTCATGGAAATATATTCATGAATTTACAATGAAATATTGCACAGACAAAAGTGTAGAAACACATACAAAATTCTGCACATTACTTAACTTCTCTTATTTTGCTGAATTTCACTGAAATCAGTTTAGATATTTTTTTCCTTAACAAAAATGTGCCACACTGACACACACACACACACACACGTAAATTACCAGCTCATTTGCACATCTTCCATCTGGACAAATCATGTATATATTACTTCCATAAGCATGTATTTATAGAGAGAAATAGAAGAAACCTCAGCTAAGCAAGGATAAATCTCACAAATGAAGGGGACTATATGTGTCCCAGGATAATGTTGCAGAATCCAATCTGGGCCAGTCACCAGGACGAGAGATTTAGTCTTCTGAGTTTTCGGACTTGTGCTATAGGCCAACCTCAGGGAACTTCTTTCTATGGTAAAATAGATCTATTTAACCAACTGGCTAAATAGTGTAAATTGAACATCTGCCCATTCCATCTAATTATGCAGGCTTCATTATCAACATCAGTTCTTCTCTTGTCACCATCACTTCCAACAACTGTATAATATTTGCTCACTCTCAAAGTCTTCCTTCATTTCTGTAATGTAATAAAAGCATTTTTCCAATATGGCTGTTGGGGAACTTTCAGTCATGTTTTCTTGCACAACATTCATTGTAAGCTGCATTACCTATTTGACTCCAAAATGACAACTGGCAACTTCAGATTTGCATGAAGAACTGCAACAGTAAGTTCTGCAACAGTTTCAGAACTTCTCCAAATTTCCATTTTCCATTATTTTGAGGGAGGAAGCACATGAAAAGTATACTGTGAGCTTAAATTGACTTTACAATTTAACCAAGACAATGTCCGTATATCCTCAGAAGGAAGGAAGGAAACTTATGCAGTGCATAGGAAAGAAGAGGTACTCAGGGCTATTATGTGAATATTAAGTTAAGTGATTCCTATTCCCAAAGATTGCAAAAAGAATAACTCAAGTTCCATTTACAGGTAGTTTTCGATTTACACTCACAACTGAGGCCAACGTAAATTCTTTGTTAAGTGAGTTTTGCCCCATTTTATGACTTTTCTTGCTACATTTGTTAAGTGAATCACTGTAGCTGTTAAAAGTAGTAATACTGTTCTTAAGTGAATCTGGATTTCCATTGACTGATTGTCAAAAGGTGGCAAAAAATTATCCCATGAACCCAGGACACTGAAACTGTCATAAATAGGAACCAATTGTCAAATATCCAAATGTAAATCAGCTGACCATGGAGATGTTGCAAGAGTCATAAATGTGAAAAATGGTCATAACTCACTTTTTTTTGTGTCGTTTTAACTTTCAACTGTCACAAAATGAACTGTTGTTAAGTCAAGGACTACCTGTACTTGAAAAAAAAATGCTTAGGATTTAAACTTCGGAACTCATACATACATACATACATACACACATACAAACATATATTGGGGGAGGGGGGTTGTCTATGTATATAAGACTTATTTTGTTTGCCATAAAACAACATATCTCCCAGTATCAGGTTTTGTGAACTTTTTGCTATTAGCTAGTTATTGAATGCAGAACTTTGAACTTATTTCTTTATTTATTCATTTTATTTACATACTGCCTAATCAACTGCCGACTCACAGCAGTTTATAATTACAAATTCATGGTTCAGGGAGGGTTTCTTGTTGAAATGGGCATACCACAGCCTCTTTTAACCCTAAACCCTTCCAGAAAGTGATATTGTCAATTTCGTTTAGCTAGACAATTATACCTATACCTGCTGTCCGAAGGAGACAGAAGAGGCAAATGTGCAGAATGCAAATAGCAATAGCACTTAGACTTATATACTCCTTCCAAATAGTGAGGATCAGGCTGGAAAGCATTCTGCTCAATCCATCAGAGTTCATAATCCAAGATAAAATGTGTAAACATTGCCTCCACCAGATCCCATCCACAAGGAGTCAAGGTTTCGGTGAATTGGAGCTATTTGGCAACAAAGTGGTTAATGGTAACCAGTTAGGATGTTTACTTGTCTCATTTCTCCCTAACAAAAAATTAGCAATAAACAAGACTGCCAGATGACAACCCAGCAAAGCAATAAGGAAACAGAAGTAGAAATACTTCACCGCTGTGTAGGCCCAAATTTAAGCTTGAATCTGCTTGGTAAATTTTATTCTTTGTGTTTCTCCACCAACAGTATGAGATTTGCTGCTCCCATTTTATCTCATAGTGTTACTTTGTAACACAATGAACCAACCAGAATAAAAAAACAGAGAGAAGCTGTATGCCAAAAGCTAACTAGATATTGCCTAACAAGTGGAGAAATTGAAATGACCTTCAGAATCTGTCAGAATACATGAGATGCCTGAAGCAAGATAACACTATGTTATACCCTCCCAATTCAAATCATACATTAGAAACATCTTTGCTCCAAATTCTAAAAAGAAAGTTTTTGAGAAACTGGAAGACATTATCCTTGCACAATAGTAGCAATACTTGAGTTGATATAATTGGTAGTAGAACGAAAACGTAAGGCAATTTTAGCCACTCATTCTGTAATTCACTTGTCTTGCATGCATATGTACAAACAGATAGTATTTATTAATTGTTATGTTTGGAAGGATTAGTTAACTCTGTAGTTTTAAATTTCATTTTCTGCTGAACTTGGACCAGAATAAAATATGTTTAAACTTGGTTTGAAAATGCTACTTTATGAATAGCACTTTTATGTCACGCTATCTCAAATCATGAGTGGGAGCTACCTGTCTGGAAGTACTCCAATATAGTATCAAACTCTCCCTCGAAGGTCCCTTCCAGCTCTGTTCTGATTGATTGATTGACTGATTGAAAAAGAAAATAAAAGATGTATTATACCTATTATCTATATACCTGGGGTAACTTTCGTGAACTGCCCTTCCCCTCTTAAGGAAAACTGGCACAAGTGAAATTTAGAACTGCTACCATTATTGGTTCTGGTCCATTGGCATATTGTCCAGCCATTACCTTTTACTGCATTCATTGGCTTAATGTCCTTTACTGGATTTGTGTTAATAAATTAAATTGTTGTTATTCTATCTGGCCTGCTATTAACACTCAGATTCTGAAAAAAATATCTCATGAAGCTTTTTTTTTTTTTGGTTAGACTGGACATGATATCTGATGCCAATTTTATACCTGTCCCTAGATATAAATGGCATGACCTTATTGCAAACTGAACTAAAATGCTCATGTAAAAGACCATAAGAATGCTTGCATGTTAGAATTATGCACAGATACCCAGTTTGAGAACTAGAGACAGAGTCACTTCATCTTCTGGTTTAAAGTATATTCTTTCATTTCAGAACCTAGAGTTTTTTGGGGGGTTTTTTTCTTAGAAATAATACCAGAAAGGTAATCCATCTTTGGGTACAGTTGGAAAAATGCCCTGAATATTATCCCGATAACTACTAACGCACATGAGTTTAACTCTTCAAAACACATGTGTGCACACATAGAGATTATTTAGTGATTTCAAAGTAATAAGGTCTCTGTGCATACCACACATGCCTTGGTGCTTTAAATTTATTTGTACAGCTGCAAAATACTCAGATTAATTATCTGTCAGGAGAAGTAAAATATGGTATGGAAAGTAAGGAGATGAAATCCAAGACACTGGGAGAAAAATTACAAAATGAACTTCTGCAATATGAATTACTTCAAAAAGAGAGAGAGAGAGAGAGAAAGTCTCACACTTTCTAGAATAATAACCTGTAGTTGGAAGACCAGTATATCATCAGCCATAACCTGGATAGTTCCAGCCATTTACTAATAGGCAGCATTTATTGACATAACTGTCACTGAATCTCCTTTTCTTTTAAATCTGCTGGAATATAAATTTGGTTATAATGCAAACACCACAATGTGTCCCAGAGGCAATACTGTAGGCAGGAAAACAGAACTGCAATCTTCAGAAATGATCACTGTGTTCCCATGGAATCAGCCTGCTATTAAATCCTCAGATTTCAATGATTATGTTTATTGAGGCAAATTAAGATTATATATTTATATGACATGCTTTTATCATTCTGATTGTGTTGCTACATATCAGTTATACGTCATTCTTTTATTGCAATTCAACAAAAGTTGTTTATTTTGTTGCTTCTTTGCATATTTTTAAAGGACCGGAAATTTTAAAGTATGACAGTCCATTTCCAGTCTCTGCAACATGTATAAGTATTCAGATATATACCTCACACATATATACAAACAGTACAAATCCTGCCATTCTAGTGCATATGATGCCCCATTAATATCAACCAATATTTAAAACCAATATAAGAATTAAAGAAATTGACAAAAAAACCAAGACAAGACAAAAAAATACAAAAAGGAAAAGTGTATACTGTGTTTCTCTGAAAATAAAACCTACCAAACAAATACCCCTTAGCCTGATTTTAGCATGCTCCTAATATAAGCCTACCCCAAAAATAAGCTCTTGTTAAAGTCATCAGTGGGGAAGGCATGGCCAGCACCGGAGGCATTGGGGCCAATAGTGTCCAGCAGCAGCTGCATGCTGTGCAGTACAGATTAGGTAAGTTGATTACCTGTCCAAGCAGCAGGTTGAGGCAGAGGCAGGAGAAGGCATGTGATCCAGATGTGCCACGTGGGCTGCAGGCAAGCCAAGAGATGTGAAGATGAACTTCCCATGGCCGCCCACCCACTCCATTCCACCATCTCTCAGCTTGCTTATGGCCTGCGTGGCATGTCAGGATCGCCTGCCTTTCCTTCCACACCTCTGCCTCTATCTGCTGCCAGTGCCGCTATGCAAAGATGAACCTACCATGGCCACCCGCTCCGGCCCACCAACTCTTGGCTTTCCTGTGACCCGCATGATGTGTCCAAATAGCATGCCTCCCCTCCCCTCTGCCTCCGCCTACTGCTTGTAAAAGTAATCAACTCACCTGCACTGCACAGCTCTAGAGTGTGCCAACCAAGGGGCCAGCAGGCTGCAGCTGCTGCTAGACAATGTTGGCCCTTCTGCACTTGCTGGCTTTTGTGCATGCCCACAGCCAGGCTTATCACCCCGATATCATGTTTCCCAGAAAATAAGCCCTAATGCTTATTTTGGAGCCACACAAAATATAAGACTGGGTCTTATTTTCAGGGAAACACAGTAGCAGTTTTACTAAGTAAATTCAGGCAGACATAATAGATAGTATAAACAATTCATGACATAAAATGTATCTCTTCTAAGGTGCAAATCAATCCTGAATAGGAAGATACCCTCCTAGATACCCACCTCCTTCCAAAATAGGGAGTTCAGAGTTTTAAGATGGCCCCTCAGAAAGCATTATAAGCAACCAATAGGTTACATCAGAGATTTTAAAATGCTCCAAATGATAATGCCTCAGAACACTGGATACATTGCTACAAGCTGTAGAGGAGCACAGAGTTGACTTTTTCAGTGGCAGTCCTGTCCTACAATTTCAGAAACAGACTTACAGGATTAGAAATAATAAACAACTGTACAAGGAGTCAATAACCATAGAAAATTAGGATGATGTGCCATCAAATTGTTGTCAATTCTTAGCAACCACATGATAAAATTTCTCCATGATCTGTCCCTAACCTAGTCCTTCAGCACTTCCAATGGTGTATTCATTGCTACTATCTTCCTCATTGCTGGTCAGCCTTTTCTTCTGTTTCCTGCACTTTCTCAGCATTAGAGCCTTCCCTGTGGTCTTTGCATAATATGTCTGGGTAATTTGAGCCTGGTTGCATTACACTCATGTCAGAAGCACCAAAGTGCTTCCAGGTTGAAAGGATTAGCTGATGACATCACCGTTGCCCAGAGGATTCCCAGTTGGGGGCTCCTTTCATGTCCCTGGCAGGATCTGGAACAAAGGATGGGAACTCACCTCATCCCACGGCAGTACTCAGATATCAAATAAGGGCTTGCTAACCTCCGACCCAGAGTCCTAACCACACAAGCCACTGTGCTCCTTTATTTGAGTCAGGTCATTTGTGCTTTGAGTTCACAAGTCACTAATTTGTTCAGTAATCCTTTTTTTTGTTTTCTTGGCTGTACACAGTATTTTCAGGAGTCTTCTCCAACATGAAAATTCAGAAGTATCCATAGTCTTCCCATCTTGCTTTTTCAAAGTCCAACTTTTGCTTCTGTATAGTGTCACAGGGAACACTTTACAGAATTCTAATTGTTAATAATCATAAGGCCCAGTCTGATCCTTAAGATTTTGTTTGATATTTGGTCACTCTGCTCAGTACTGATTCCCTTGTCTTTAAAAGAAAGATACTAAAACAGGGGTGTCCAATCTTGGTAACTTTAAGATTTGTAAACTTCAACTCCCCAGCCACCATGCTGAAGTTGAAGACCACAAAAAGTTGCCAAGGTTGGACACCCTGTGCTAAAGTTTAAACCTGGCATCCTTCTCTATATAGACCATATATTCAATCACTGAATTGTAGCCTTTTTTCCTAAGAGAGAGTTCCTTTATTTGGAATTTGTTTTAAATCCCTGATCAGTGGGATCATGCTACCCAGTGTTACACGTTATTAAAGAAGAATGGGTATAGAAAAACTTTACCAGAACAAATTGGATTTTCTCTCCAATGTTCAATTTAAAACAAGGTAGAATTTTGCCCTGATACTGACGTGATTGTATTATATCTAAGGAAACGATATAAATTCAGAAGGCAGGAGCAACATTGCACAGTTTATACCATTTTGACTTTTGAAAATTGGAAACCATTAAGCCAATGGAAGTTCACTCTAAATCCTTCTTCCTATGTTGCATGAAATTGTATTATATACCCAAATTGGTAAATGCAATTGCTAAGCAACTATTTGAAGTTACAATGGACTTCCCTGGAGTCCCTATTTACGACCAATTTTTAAAGTTCCAATGGTTGTTCCTCCCCACCATGATTTTTGGTGTTTTTTTGCAAGTATCAGGTCCTTATTTTCAGATGTTTGCTTAACAATTGTAGCATTTGGTTAATGACCCTGATGTTTGCTTAATGACCTCCTCAAAAAAAGTTGTAGGACCAGACAGTCTTGCAATGACTCAATTAATGACTGCCACAACTTATGATCATACCTCTGAGCTTAATTATGGTTGTAAGTCATGGACTACCTACAATTAACATTATAATGATCATTATAATAGTATACATACATCAAATATAGAATTCTATATGGAAGCTCAAATGTGCAGATTAAGTATGTGAACAGCACAGAATTTCAACAAGTGGTATGAGATACAGCAATATGTGAAGAGTGTGTCATAATAAAAATTGAGGACATATGTTTCCTGATCAAGAAACAAGCTGAGATGGGATTGGGTGGGGGAAGGCACTGTAATGTTTGGAATAAAAAAAAATATCTGGAAATAATTTACGCAAAAAAACATGAGTATGAATAGAGATACAGTGTCTTTTCTATTGGCAAAGTATCTCATCACGCCCAGCTAGAGAATCAGATTCAGGCTGTTTTCCCAGCACAAATGCAAGTATACTACATGACTTGCACAAATTTCATGCACCAAATGTGAACTCTATGCTATCCCAGATTCTTCACAATAGGATTCTTTATAGTCTTGGGCTTTCCATATCCAGGCTGTTTGGAAACTATTCTCATGGGCTTACATCATGGAAAAAGCCATGCTTAAATTGATTCTGACAAGACCAAAATAGTTTGTTGCATTCCATTACTTTGAGATGAAAATAATGAAGTACCCTCATGGCTTCTGAAGGCTTGTCAGTAAAAGAGGAAAGTTGCAAAGGAAGTCTATATTTTTCCTCCCCTTTGTAGGAAGAGATAGAACCCAGCAGGACCACACAAAGTGCCAGATGGAGCTCATCTTACTGACACTGAAGGGTCCTCATAGTATTAGTCACTCCAAATGAATCATTGTGTAAAGATGAAATATGAGTGTCAACAAAGCCCACTGTAGTTTTCAGAGATAATATTTTGTTCTAAATGAGAAAATGACCACAAATGAGAAAATGATCTATCTACCTCACAATTTTGATCCCTGCAAATCTAATCTTTGGTTTTGCTGACACTTTTTTATCCTGTCAGGGACTGCACAGTGGGCAGGAAATCAACTTACATAAAGATAAGGAAAGAAACATCTACCTGTTACATTTTTTTCCTGTCTTGCTTCTGAAAAAAGACCTAGAAAACTGACAAGGGAAAAAGCATAAAACCTACATTTTTCTATTAGAATTGGTACTATTTATTTTTAGGTGAACATAAGACAGCACACATTTTCCATTATATTGCCTTAAGAGATGTTGGAATGTAACCAGTATTAAATCTGAAATATAATTAACATAGACTGTCTCAAGTTTATATTTATTTGTGTTGAGTTGAGAAAATTACATTATATAAACATCCTTTTGGATAATAGCTATTTAATTTTTTCCCTTAAAAACCTACCTCTCAAACTCTGAAGCTCAAACACTTTCTGTCAGGCTTTTTATAAAACATGAGCCAAGCCAAATATCACTTTAGCAATAGCAATAGCATTTAGACTTATATACTGGTTCACAGTGCTTTACAGTCCTCTCTAAGCAGTTTACAGAGTCAGCATATCTAACAATCTGGGTCCTCATTTTACCTGCCTTGGAAGGATGGAAGACTGAGTCAACCTTGAGCTGGTCAGGATCGAACTCCTGGAAGTGGAATGCAGGGTTAGCCTGCAATACTGCATTCTAACCACTGTGCCACCACAGCTCACTTCAGTCACATCGATAGCCTCTACCAAAAGAAAATAATTTGGATTGTCATTATTTACCATTGTGTTCCTATCTGAAGTAACATACTCATGCTAAATTTGCTCCCTAAGGAGATATGTGGCTGAGGCATAAGGTCTTGGCACATGAACCATTCAAACAACATCCTAAAACAATTTTCTCTACTCAGTGCCCTTAGAATATTTCAGGGATATTAATTCACCACCATTCTTGACCACCAAGCTATGTGACCGCACTACTGAAATAACACTTGAATTAATCTTGGATTAAAAATTTGCTTAAACTGCAGACAATTTCAGTCCATCCCTTCATTCACATGTACATGTGGATTGTAGTGTGATTTTAGCAGACAAACTGAAGAATCTGTAGGTTTGTAACAGAAGTTGCATCAAGAACAACTGCATAAAACCAGGTGGAACTCTGTTCTTCACGTTTTACTTGTCTTCACTTAATAATGTGTACTCAGTTGACTCAATTTTCTGCATTCACACAGCACGCTAAACTATTATGGTTTGGATTCCACACAACAGGCTAAGCAAAAATGTGCTTTTGGTTAATGTGTGATGGCTTATATAAAATTTGTTCTGTATTTCTTGCTCCCATATAATTAAACAAAGACTCAATGTGAGTCACTTGTTCAATCTCTACTGTATTATTGGAAAAGAAGGAATCCCTTTGAGATTCAATGTGCAATAAATTCTTAAGCTCTACTTCAAGAGGCATGATTTGGCACCAGAAAGAAACCAGAAAGCTCCCATTATATGAAAGAATGCATTAAGATATAAAAGTAATGTTTTAATTTATTTGGGGAAATGAAAGAAAGACAATAGCTGTCAATGAATTCTGATGGAGACATGCACCCTGTTGAAATATAAAAACATGACTGATAAGCTTTCAGTTCATGGAGTTACTTTATTGGTAAAATCTTCTTCATTCCCCTTTTCTCTTTCCTTCGTTCTAATCTCTTCTCTGCTGTCTGCCTCCCACTCACTCAGCTGCAGTTTGGCTGCTGTCTCCAGCACAGATCCTCTGGCAGCTGTTTCCTTTTTAAAAACAATCAGCCTGCACCTACCTACAGAGTGCTTTATCACTTTTAATAGCAGCTGAAGTGTCTTAAAGTTTCCAGCTGCCATCCACATCTTCAAGTCAGCAGCTGGACATGAGCTCCATTATAAGTCTTATGCAGCCGCATGACTCTGTGGTAGCACATACAGTATATTATGAGTGCGGTGAATCTCATGCTTTGGAAGAACGTTACAGAATCCTTTAGTATGTTAAACTCCATGTAAGAGCATTTCATATAAATGCTCTTTTGTACCAAGACTTGCATTTTCCAGTTGTGGAGTTTATAGCTTGAAGCTTCTACCCAAGAAATAGTATGAAAAGGAAAACATGCCTTGGCAAATATTGGCAATGGTAAAAAAGCTGTTATGCTGCCACTTCTTTTCATTCTTTAAGCTATGGAATGTGAAATAATATGCTTGCACTCACGCTCTCACAACCATTTGCACAGCCTCAGGGTGAGGTTTTCTGCTCTGATTTGCATGACATCTACACTATCTTTGAAAAGAAATTAGCTTCTGGAGAGGGGGGAAAACTTCAAGAAAGAAGGGAACTGCAGATTTATCAGTTATTCTATACCTTGGTTTTAATTTTTATGGGTTAATTTTAAAACAGGGTTTTAAAAGAATTTTTAAGTGTAAACCGCCCCGAGTCCTT
>JANHFL010005959.1:15745-31728 GCA_032468155.1 Oxyrhabdium leporinum
GAATTTTTAAGTGTAAACCGCCCCGAGTCCTTGGAATGGGGCGGTATATAAATCTAATAAATGAATGAATGAATGAATGAATGATATTTTGGCATAAAACAACAATAAACTTGTAATCATTAGACCAATTTGATCAAATGGTTAATGCACCAGCCTAGAAACCAGGAAACTGAGTTCTAGTCTCACCTTAGGCATGAAAGCCAGCTGGGTGATTTTGGGTCAATCACCCTTTCAACCCAACCCACTTTATGGGGTTGCTGTTGTGAGGAAAATATGAAGGGGGAGGAGTATCAGGTACATTTGTGGCCTTGAGTTATTTATAAAAGTAATAAAGGTAGGAAATAAAAAAGGCCACCAATTGTTTTCTTTAAAAATTAAGTGCTAACAAACAGTAAAGCATCAACAAATCATCTCCATTTTGATTTATGAAGCAGTGCTAACCATTGGGGGGGGGGGGGAGCAAATGTCAATAATTGTAACAACCACCATAGTTTGGTGTGACACCGTCTCCCATTCATTGCTCTTTCACCTTCAGTACTCCTTTCATCTAGCTGATATTTCTTACAGATCAAGTCACAAGCTATTGTTTGGCATCATAACTAATAATACTGATGGAACTCAGATTAGGAGCAAAATACAGCTTTGCCTGTGGAAGATCCTATGTTTGATGTTTGTTATTTCTACTTTAAAAAGTTCTACCTCAGGCCATAGAAATGGAAAGGCTTCTCCAGATACTCTTACAAAATTATTACTGTTTCTCAAAGCAGGCCATACTAGGTCAGAGTATATTCAAAAAGAATTAAACATCACTGCATCTTTTCTACACCCCACCCAAAATTGTAATTAAATTGTAAAGATTGCTTCAGCTTCCCTGCCTTATTACTTCTGGTATGCAATTCCACAAGGGGAAGATTAATGTAGAGACAAGTATTCATATAATCTCTAAAATTCTCATTTATTTGATTTTATGTTTACCCTGACTTTGCACCAATAATTGAAGACAGCCATTGATTAAACACTGAGTCATGATTTCCTATTAGGTTATAATCAGACTAAAGCAGCTTTCACCAGCATTGGTAATTTTGCATATGGCAAAAGAAAGATAGCTGAAATAAATCATTAATTATTGTCACTGGAAAGATTGAAATCATAAAAAATAAGCAAAACTCTTTACATACATGTGCTTTCCTAAATTAAGGTAAGTTTACCTTCCCAAACTTGATTTCAATGCAGTTTTCTTTAAATTTCTCCTGTAAAGTCTCTGCTAGCTGACAGAGCAAAGCACCATTATCCAATTTCTCCATGAAGGTTTCAGCTGTTATTTCTTTTCCTGAAAAAGATACAAAAGGAATACCAATCAACACCAGTTTTGTGGATTGTTCATTGTGTGGAAAAACATGATTGCACCGTGGATTTTGTTTGTATCAAATTGTGATTGCTCCCTGCTGAAGAAATAGATCTCACATTATAAATCACATGCTCATTGGTACTTTTAAAAAAAATGGCAGAACCTTTATTGGAGGAAAGCTATAATCAATGAAATCAAAACATATTTTATTTCATGATTGCCAATCTGTATTTTCCTCACAGCAGTTAATGGTAACACTGAAAAGCGTTGTTCTAAAGCTTAAAACACATGTAGCCAATGTAGTAGCTTCACATACTGAAACATTTCTTATAAATGCAGATGATTGCAATGCCAGATTGGCTGAAAAGATATGTTTCCATAATCTAAATTTAGCGGTTTTCCTTTAGGATTTGGGGAGGATGACATTACACTAGAGCACCAGTCAAAAGACATATGATTTAACTTGATGAGAAGGTGCTGGAAGCAACAGCCAATGGATTGGATGTCATTTACATTAACGAGCTCAGGGACGAGGATGTGGAAGTATTTGATACTTTTTGGAGCAGAAAAAAGAGTATTTTGCTTATTCAGGTTTAATAAATATTGTAGCTCTATTAATCTTCACAATTATAGTTTCCTACCCACTGGAATGAGGTTGCCTTTGAGATCTGGCTGGCTTCCATTCTGACAGCATTGAGAGGCCCTTGAAAAGACCTCCTGTTCTCCAAGAACTGGGCATAGGTAGCCGAAGCCCCTTGCTGGATATTGGTTATATCTGTTCTTTGTGTTGCTGGCAGGATTTATCATCTTTTCTGTTTTAGTTTTATTCTTCTTTTACATTTCTAATTTGTCTTCCATTTTTATTTGTTTGTATACAATGTGAAATACTCAAACTCATCCTGGAGTCAAACAGCACCAAACCAATTTTTTATTGATTTATTATTGGGAAACTCCACCCAATAATGCTAATAACACCACTTGAGCATTGATAAAATTACCATCAGTAACTGCAAAAGCTTTGAAGGATGCATGCAGAAGAAGTGCAAAAAAGTAAATATGACATTTTTTTTAAAAAAAAGTGTATTTAACTTTTTATAAACAGCAATAGATGAATACTTAACCAGTTTAAATAAGGGTAATAATGCATTTATAAGTATTTATAAATAAACACACAACAGCAAGCCAGTTGGAAGCAGACAATTGGCACAAAGATATCCAGAAGATCTTTGTACTAAAAACAAAGAGGCAACTGCCTCCACAGCCTTTAGATTAGCTCAACAAAATGGCCTGGAGAACAGGTTCTGAGTAATGTGTATCCCTGAATGGCACTGCCCTTGAGCCCTTTATGGTAAAAAAGAATGTCAGACAAATGTCCATCAGTGGTAAGTGGTATGTAATGCTTCTATCCCTCATTCTTGTTTCCAGTGACAGACTACAAAACAAATAGCTGCAAACAGTCGCATAAGATTGCCTTATCCATTTATTGCATCTTGATCTTTTTTGGTCTTCCAAGAATCTTTTCTAAGTATCTTCCTGCCAATACCTAGTCTGCAACAAAACAAGGATGCATAAAAACAGTGCTCATTCTATTACAGAATCTGTTCTGTACTGGACTGCCAGAAATGCTTTTGTAAAATAACTGGAATAATTAGAAGATAGTTATTTTGTTTGTCTTCATGACCCTCTGTGTGCAGACATGAGAGAAGACACAGAATTATTATGAGGATACTTTATGATTTCTATAAATGCATTTATAACCTGCAAGTCAAATAACAATCCTAAACATCATTTGCCTGCAGAAGATGCATGAAGTGTTGCCACTCTCGTTTAACTACAGTTGAAACTCTCAATGCAATTTGAATGCTGCCTAGAAAGCTTAATCAGAATCCCCCAGCATGCAATAGAGGTCTTCACAATTCATTTCTTCTAGCACACTTCCACTACCATTTTAAGATAACCATAACTTAATGGCTAAAACTCTGCCTAATCTTAACAATGTTTATGGCAATTTCTTAACTTGTAATTTAAACAGGCATGTTTCCAGAAAACAGAATGATTAATTACATTTTGATCTGGTGCTCACACTAGATTGCTATATAGTGTGAGTGCTGGTATGTATACAGCATTGTACACAGAATATATTATATATAATACTTTTTCCAGTCACTGTTGACTACTGGCAATTGCCTGGATTAGTTCCTGCTGTTTTCTTGGCAAGATTTTCAGAAGTGATTTGCATTGCTTCCTTTCTAGGGATGAGAAAAGAATTAGTCCAAAGTCAGCAGCTGCCTTCATGCCTAGGGTGAGTCTAGAACTCACAGACACCCAGTTTTTAGCCAGGTGTCTTAATCACTACATCAGATTGGCTTTCATGATGGATATATAGGCTTTGGGTTTTTTTGTTTATAAACAATGGCTTGTCGTATATTCTTGTTTTACTACTTCAATCCAGTCTTTATTAAATCAGGATGACCCACCAACTGTGTTTAATCTAAAACGGGGGAGGGGGGGAAGGCTTAAAGCTCCTAATCCAAGTTGTACTAAAAAAAAAGTCTATGGAGATTCTCAGTCATAGTTGTCTCAAAGGTGCTTTTTCAAAAAGGGAACTGAGCTGTTGTTGTTTTTTCCTTGAGGAAGAAGAAAAAAAGGTTCATCCATAAAATAAAGTACAGCTGAGTCTTACATCTAGGGCAAAATTCCAACATCAGGATTTCTTAACAAAACAACTCCATCTATGCAAACGCAAAAAAGACTAATAAAAAAGCTCCCTCAAATCCCCAATCAAGACATCTTTTTTTCAATGGGTCTGAAGGTTTCCAAGTTCAGTCACAATCATGGCTTTTTGTGTTTCTTTAATTTAATATCTCAGTTGGTAAATTGTTATGTAATTTTGTGCTCTTTAAAATTATAGCTTGCCCAAAGCCTAAGACCAAAACCTAAATGGTTATTATCATATTGTGGAAATTACAAGGTTTCTTTACTTGCCACTTACAAGTTTATACGACAAATCAAAACCTAATTTAGTGATTTAATTTATTTATCAATTTATTTGTTTAATACTGAAGGCTGGGCATTATACAAAAATATGAAATGTAAAAAAACATTTTTGTGTATCTAATGAAGTGCATTAATATTGAATCAATAATTAAAATGTTAGTCTTTTAAGATATAAAATGCACGTTGCTTTTGCAGAAATACATAGCAACACATTCTGGCTTTTTCTTTAATTATGACAAAAATATGAATACATTATAGTTATCACATTAAATTCTAAAAGTTAATTCTAATGACTGATCTATATTGTAAGGGGTTTTTTTTAGTATATAAACTCTGTTATAACATAATTGCTCTACTTTTTTACCTTCACTTTTTTACAGAATATTTTAATTGGGCCATGATCTGCTTACAAATTTATTAGTGCATTTACAATATTTGATAGTAGAATACTATAAGTGAAGTTTCATTCAGCACAAATGTTGTTTATACCATTAAGCATGAGTAAAATGGTCAGATG
Organism: Oxyrhabdium leporinum; assembly: GCA_032468155.1. Classification (NCBI taxonomy): domain Eukaryota; kingdom Metazoa; phylum Chordata; class Lepidosauria; order Squamata; family Cyclocoridae; genus Oxyrhabdium; species Oxyrhabdium leporinum. Next base: position 20,608 of record JANHFL010005959.1, read on the forward strand.
ATATCCTAATAATATCCTGTTTCATGAGTTACGGTTCTGTGATACTACTTTATTTTATATACCTAGTCAAAGTAAAAAAAAAAAAGTTAATCAGATGCTGAAAGAAATGCTGTTAATCACCACAAACCTGCAAATTAAAATTAATGAATTTTGCTTTCAACATTTATACCTGAAAAATAAGTGAGTTACATCAGCCTTCAGTATACAAACTGTGAGCTCAACAAATAACATTTCTTCTTTATCTACAACAATCACCTTGAAATCCAAGAGACTTCAACCCTATCAAAGGTCTAGCGAAATATTTTGAAATTATGTTGTTTCTTTTTGATGGAATTGCAGTCCTGCCCTCCAATATCAGCACCCCATACCCATCTACCTAAGGTCTCTATGTCAAACAGGACATGGGGAAATGAGCGGGAAAGTTTTTTATAATGGCGTGCTAATCAGCTTTTCATGCACCAAGGGCTCTATGTGATGATGAGCAATAAACTAATGAATTACCTAACACAACCACCATTTAGCAGTGACATTTCCAATTCTCATTTAATATTCAGATGCTAGGGAAAGTGATGTCACAAGATCATGAGCAGAAAGAGATGCATTCCCTTCCTTCCCTAGGGTTATTTGAGAGCTGATGTCCATACAGTATGGCTATCTGCTTGCTGATTGGCATTCCTTGCTAACACAAAGTAGAACAAACAGGATTAATTTCACTTATTCAACACACATCCCACACATGCAAGTTCTATCAATTCAAGAGAGTATCTTGCAGACAAGAGAGTATCTTGCAGACAAAAACCCTGTTTCAAAAGTGGGAGAAGTCAGGCAGAAAGTGGATGGAGCAACTTTAATTATTTACTTTATTATTAAATCATATGCTTTTACAGGGGGTTGGTATTAGCTATAAAAAATGTTTTGGCACTGAAATTATGCTGAGCCTGGCTGGTCCCACATAGTTAATCCAACATAGTTAATATCTGATAGGAGAAACCAGAAAATCCCAAGGCAGTGGGTCAGAATGGAAGTTGAACAAACACCTCAGAAGAAAGGAGTGACAAATCTTTTGCCCTACTGCCAAGAAATGACTATGTAGTAACCAGGATTCAATCCTGACTTCTGGAGAGAACCTTCACTGTTTATTGTATTCAAAAATGAGGGTGCGATGTTTATTTCTTTAGCAGACCCAAATCACCAGAATAAGCAGAACTAACATTTTCAACTATATTTTCAGGATTTGCATGAGTTAATTGATAAAACAGATCCCTTCCAGATTTTTTTACCCTTCAAAATTCGTCCCAAAGGGAAAAAAAAGTCTCATTTTGGGAGTTTTTAAGGACATGCATTCAATTTCCTAATCTCACTAATCCCAAAACAGACTTGAAAATTTTGGGCCTGACCTTTCTGGGGAGACCTGGACATAGAGAGATTTTAAAAATATAAGTGGATTGTGCTTTTTGAGCTTCTACTGAAATTTCTTAATTATATGATTTTGAAGTGGAGAAAACTGCTAGATTAGTAATTACACAATAGCTATAGGTCCACATTTTTGTTTTTTTTTAAAGTCTGGTTGCAAAAACATGGTTCTCCTTCCTGAAATGGAATTTAGCTGCTGGGTAGTAGTGAGTGATCTTATTATAGGCTGTATTCTCCCACAAGGTACTAAGGAATTTGCTATTAGTGGATTAATGTGAATTTGCAAATAGTGTCTTGTTCACTACAACTTTGTCTCCTTCAACCACCTTGCCTCTATGTATGTTTTCTGCCTATTGGAATATTTGGCAGCTCCATGTTGCACCATAAACCTTTTAAGGTAAGGGTCTACATAACTATTTTCTCTTTCCACACAGAAGCTGAATTGCAAATTAGAAATTACACTTTTCTTCCCTGGCACAATGCTTTCAAACAATTTGGATTACCACCAGTTCAGTCATTTATCTCCAGCAGCGTCTCCTCCAATAACCCAAATAATATGCAACATCATGGGTTACCTTTTTGCCCCAAAAGATAAACTGAGGCACCATAAGCATTCCTATGAGTTGATAGGATAGGGTTATTTTTGGTGTACTACTTTTCTCTCTCTCTCTCTCTTGAAAAGTTAGGTTTCAGACAAAACGTGGATTTTCAAAACCTAACCTAATTTTCAAGACCTAACCTGAGGTTGTTAGAAATACTGTATGTATGTAAAAGAATGTACATGTTACATTCACCAGGGACAACAAACTTAAAGTCTACCTCATACACGAAACACAGAACAGAACAGATATATTTACATTATTAAGACTGATGGGAAGAAGGCCTGTCCTCTCTCAGCAATCTAATCAAGACAGCTGTCTCAGCACTGCTGATAGCTGGCCAGGTGATGGATGATCAGTTGGGCAAAAGGCAAGAGCTCTCTAGAGGGATCGAAATAGCTCTTGCAATTCCCATTGCTTTCTCAGTCCTGTTCCATGTCTAGCCAGTATGTTAAAATGAACACACAGAGCTAGCTTTGAACTTTCCTTAAAGCTTTGAGGTGTCTAACACATGCATTACTCATTCCAGCAAAATGTTTGCACACCTTCTAATACCACAATAGTAATTAATGGGAGTCACCTTTTTCATTAAATTACAATATGGAAACACTGTAGGAAAGAGGCTATGCCTTTACTAATCTCACCTGAGAAACCCTCCAAGCCCAGAGCTACGGACCCACCCATAGAAACATTTTTTTGTATCTAATATCTACCCTGAATCTTTAAATAACACCAATATATGCTTTCAGATTTTGTTAAAACCACCTGCCCTTTACAGTCTCAATTTCTCCACACAGAAAATGTTTCCAATTTCAGCAGCTCTAAGATGTGTGGATTTCAAGTTCCAAGTTTCTGACCATTGCTTAAACTGAATCCACACATCCAGAAATTGTCTAAATTAAGAAACACCATATTATAGATTTTACAATTAAGTCTGTTTTATAATTGGACTCCAGTTCCCCACCCAGAGACTTCAGATCATCTCATGTTTCTTCTTTTGCCCACCAATGAGTTTTGGGTTGATTATATGAGTTTATTTTGGCTGGCTTGTGTTGTTTTTTTTCCTGCCAAATAGGTTAGGATTGGATTATCAATCAACAGCTGACAATTGTCTCTGCAGAGATATGTATTTATTATTGCAAGAATACTGCACCAATGTCAAGCAAAAACTTTTTGGATGAGATTTTTAATAGTAGGCCAGCAAAAAGGGAACAACAGCCACGCAGCCTTTGAAAACCTCCACTGATGGAGTTCCTATGACTTCAGCAAGGCAGCAGTTCCACTACTTAATAGGTCTCATGCTCACAATATTAATCCTTATTTTGAGTTTCAATCTCTTGGAAAAGCTTTCACCGACTGGTTTTTGTCCTACCTTTGGGCACTATGGAGAATAAATCCAGAGTTTTCCCTCTGACAGCCCTTCCAATTATTGATCCTAACTCTGAGGGGGGACATGTTTATCGTTATCTGATGTTTTTATATTGGCTGTTTTATTAATTGTCCTGCACCACTCAGTGTATTACTTCAGTGAGATGGAGTAATAGTGAGTGATATAAATTTGATAAATAAATATTTGAGGCTACTACCGTGTCTCCCCTTCTCTTCTTTAGGCTAAACATACCCAGATCTTTTAACCATTCTTTGTAAGATTTAATCTCCAAGGTTCTCTCCATTGTTCTTGTTTTTTTCTGAGCTTTCTCCAGTTCCACAGCATCCTTTTTTTTATTGTGGCAAACAAAACTGGTTATAATATTACAGGTGTTGCCTGATGTCAGGTGTGAGAGATCAGGACCAAATGTGAAGATCTCATTAAACTGATGTACTGCTAATTATGCATAATAATTATGCCATTCTTACACAATTAGGAATCTTCTCAACTAATGGTTAGCACCTGCTAAGAGTTAAATAAGGATCAATAGAATTCAAGAAATGTTGGACTTAGGACTTGTGTCTCTGTAGAAATTCTAGGTTGATCCCTCTTAACTCTACCCCCCCACACACCCCACCCAGGTTCTGCTACTCCTTCCCTATACCTGACAAATGCAGCAGATTGCAATGTTATACCTTTGTCAGTGCAGTCCAAGACTGCAATTGGCTGTTTTGGCAGTTGAAAAGCACTGCTACTCATATTTAATTTGTGGCCTATCAGACACTCAAGAGTCTTCTCAAAAATACTTCTGATGAACCAGGTATATCCTACATTATATCTCCATATTTTTCCTACCTAAATGCAAATCTATGGAGATTATTTTGAACCCTGATCCTGTTTTATGAGGCGGCAGCACTACTGACCCCTCACATTGGTATGCTCTGCATCCCTTCTACCCATCTCAATGATTCATTAAAATGTTGAACAGAACTGCATATCTCTGTCCACTTAAACATAAATCCGTTAAGCACCAGATGATGGTTATTCAACCAATTGCAGATCCATTTGGTACTGGAATCATCTAACCCACATTGTCTCTGTTTAGCAAGCAAGAGACTGTGGTCTACTTTATCAATTACCCTACTGAAGATCAAGCACATTACATCCATTGATTTATTACTAAAATCAGTTTGTTAAAAAAAAGGTTAAATTACTAAACTGTTTTTAAGAAACTGATGCTGGCTTTCAGTATTCACTTTGGCCCTTTCTTACTATCTGAAAACCCACTATTTTGTTATCTTTTCTAGGCTCTAACCAGATGTTGAAATCAAGCCATGCATGATATGCATTTTCCTGAGTCCACTTTTTCTCCTTTTTTAAAAGATTGGAAAAATGTGAGCTCTTCTTCAATCTTCTAGCATATCCTCCATATACCAGCAGTTCTCTAAGATTACAGTTAGTGGTTCTGAGATCATATCTGCCAGTTTCTTTACCATCATGGGATGTAATCCATCTGGGCTCCAGCAAATTGAATTCATTCAATCAGCTAGTGTTCTCTCTCCACTTTCTTGCCAATTTTGACCTGCATGTCTCTCCTGCAGCTGCTGACAAGATGGACCATTTTTTTAAATCTTTCAAAAAAAAAAAGTCAGAGGCAAAATAGGAATTAAGCAGTTCAGCTTTCTCCCTGATTTCTCTAACCACTTTGGCATCTTCTCCAAAAAGTAGCTCAACTTTTCTCTTATTTTGCACATATTTAAATGACTGTTATTGTTATTTTTTACATTCACTCTGTAAGCCTCAGCTCCTTCTGAGCCTTTGTCTTCCTGACTCCATGTTTACAAATTCAGGCTATTTCCTGATATTTTGCTTTTGCTATATGTTCATTTTCACATATATTTTTTTAAATTCACCTTTTCACTTTATCAGAGAGCTCTGCATGAAAACATGCTGTTATCAGTCATCTCTCCCACTTTTCCTTCTCTTTGTAATGGCTTGCTCTTGTAAGTTAACTATTTAATAATTATAGGAAGAGGAAGGCTTACATAAAATGTTTATTGAAATGATTATAGAAAAGATATTGTGCATATCCTATAGATTCTTAATCCTGGAAGTGCTCTCTATATCTCTTCCTCATACTTTCCTCACAGAAAAACAGGCATATAAAAGGATTGAAGAAATGCCAATTACATATAGGTCAATCTCCCTCAATTTGGCATCTGCCAGATGTGTGGTCTTCAACTCTCAAATTTGCAACCAACATGCTGAAATTTTGGGGAGCTGAAGTTCACATATAAATAAGGCCTCCAGCTTGCAAAAGGCTAGTATACCACATATTGTTTTTTCATATGTAGAGAATCTGTATCTGCTATGAGGAATCTGTTTATAACCTTAGCCTCCCTACATCATCTTGTCACTCTTGTTAATTACTGTTATTATTTCCCCTTATTTGTTCTAGTACACTTTATAAAATATATGAATTGCCATTGTCCAGTGTCCTGTGTTGACTTTTCCCTTTCCTAATTGACTCCTGAAGGACTTCCTAAGAACCATCTTATCTTGATAAGAGAGAAGAAGCTGACTAAGTGAGAACTCAAAACCAGAAAGACAAGAAGACAGAACCTTAAAAGAAAAAATAAATAAAGGTGAGTTAAAAGAAGAAAAAAGGCCAGCTGAAATGATACATAGGTTCAGTTTGAGAATAATCAGAACTTGATAGTTATATTACCTTCCTCTTAGAAATATCATCAGCAACATCCTTGTTTTTCTCTCCCTACCAAATGCCTATCCTTCTGTTTAGGCCTTTTAAACAGTAAAGTTCATGGTGGAAGGCCTTACAAGTCTCTCAGTTAACTAAAAGCAAGATAAAATGGCTTAAATAAATACATTTTGGGGATGAGGTCCTCCAAAGCCCAAGTTTTTATTTGTTTCAACTTGGACACTGCCTAATGCTAGTTAAATCCACCCACAGAAATATTGTTTAAAAATACACTTTAAAATAAAATAAAATAAAACTAAGAAACAAAAAGGATAAACCCTTAGAAAACACCCTAATATTCCATCAGACTCCACAGCCCCCCACCAAAATCTCACTAACGTAATATGTTGTTTAGTCAGCTTCATAGATTGTTCCTACAAAGAAACAAGATCTCAGTAAATCTAACTGACTTTATCAGCAAACTGCTAGCAACTAGACAGCATATCTTTCTGTTCTTGCGTCCCTAAACCAGGTTAACAGGTCAACAATGCAATACCAGAAAAATAACAGTAGTACCACCTTCAACAGCATGGTCTAGGCTTTAATCTGAGCTCATACTTGTGCTGAGTCACATTCAGTTCTATCCCTCATCTATCAGCTCCAGATTTCATTTCCATTTATTTATCTCCTGAATCTTCTGAGAAAACTTGAGGACAACGGGTAGAAAAATGCTGCTGCTTTAGAATCCAGGTCACCTCCAAGTGCCAGATATATATTATGTAACACAGCAGCACAGCAAGACCACAGTGCTGAAGGAGCCACAGATTCCCCAAATATCATTCCTTTGGGATTTATGGATTCTCTAGTCTGGAAACAATCTGTAATTTAGCCCATTTGAAATATCTTGTTTCAGAAATTGTTGCCCTATAATGCACAATTGCACTAAATTAAAGGTCATGACAATGAGAGATTTGCTTATGGAATGTGTCTTGTTTAACAGGTGAATATTCCATTTATGTACTCTGCTTTCTTTTCCCCACCTCATGTCTTAATTTATTTTGTTTAATTTTATCTTTCTTTTCTGCATTTGCCTAATTTTCCGAAAGGGAAAAGCCTGGTGGGTATGTACATAGGAAGAAAGTTTTTAATGTGCATCAAAACTTTGGCCTATTGGCAGACAAAGTGAAAGATGACACTCTCGTCTTGCTTAACTGTGTTTAAATGAAATCTGTGCACAGGAAGAGAAGCATAAAATACTGAAAAGACATTTTCTCCATAATTACCAATAATTTCCCTTCAATGTAGTAGGGGAAGAGTGACATGTACATTACAGATTGGAATGCCTTTTTTTCATAGGACTGTTTTAAGAAACTCAAGAGATTTTTCACACAAACTGAGAAACAGCCTTAGGCTACTCTGTAACATACAGAGGAAGAAAGTGTATGGCTCTCCAAATGTGGCTGAACTACATCTTCCAACATCCATGATAATTGTTTCCTTGGTAGACAACGGGGAGACACTGACACAAGGAAGTAACCAATGACATTTACTACATTAAATTCTGTGCCTATCAGAGCTTTTCTGGGTAGGGAAACTGACAATAATTTTGAGTATCACTTTTTCAGCTTTCAATTCTTTTAATATAGCCAGATATGAATCCTAAACTTCTCTGTCTCAAGGAAACAGGCACTTACACTTTTGTGTAGATCCTGCCAACAGAACTAGAAGCTTGGCTCAACTTTCAGCTTTCTAAATATGGACCCAAGGCTGTCCTTACTTTTAAATTCTGTATTATTGAGCTTTAAGTCTTCTGGCTATGAGTTAATGGCTACCACATGAATAAGATTAAATAAATAGTTGTTTTTCCATTGGTAATATAAGGGTGTTATTGGCTCTTCTGACCTTAGCAACTCAAATGAATAGCATTTTCTTCCCACTCTTCTCATAAATTAATGGATATTTTGTGCAATCCATTGTGGCTGAAGTGGTGGCTGAATTCTTGGCCATGCTTAGTGGTGGAGGAGTAATTATACTACCATAGCATATTGGAAAACCACTTGCTTTTGGCTATCCCCTCACTGGTAAAATGCTTGAAAGTCTGCAACTGAAACTTGAAAAAATTAAAGTTATCCAAAAAATCTACCTTCCTTGATACTTTCATTTCATTTTGCCAAACAATGATCAGACTTCAAATGTTTTGACGTTTCTGTATCATGGTCTACAAGCAAAACTTTTTTTAGTGGAATTTTTAAAGTTGTTGCAGCATTGCTTGTTTCTGATCAACATGGTTCATAACCACAATACTATTTCCAAACCAGTTATTTGTTTATATCCAGATGCAGATTTTCTTTTGAATTGGGCCATCACTTTTTTATATATACTTGTTGCTGGAAAGAAAACATGAAAGGAAAAAAAAAGCATGGATTGAACAGAGAATGGCAACATCAAGCATGAAATTGCTATAAGGAGGTATGCAAATCACATGTCTAGAAGCAGCCTTCCTGTTGTAAGCATTAGCTTGAGATCCTATCATAGTCACTATATGATACCAAACTGCTGTAGCAGATGAACTGGAGAATGAGGCAGAAAATGCTTGGCTCCAAGAATTCAAGGCTGAAACCACCTATTTAATCTAAATAAGAGTGAAGATGTATGGAAGGCAAATGAAGAGTTTTACTAGAAAAAAGGGATTCTGTGCAAGAAAGAAGATAAAATCTGGTTTGTTCTTTTTTCTCTCACACACAGGTGCTAAATCATCAGCAGTTCACTGGAGAGCAGTACATGGCACAATTATGGCAAAGTGCCACAACTAAAGTTACATTCCAGTCAATATAATTAGAATGCTGAGCATTTTAAGGCTTTAGTTTTGCAAAAATCAGTATTGAGATTCATTGCTTTCTCTACCATTTCAAATGTAAATACAATTTTATCCCCAAGATCCATCTAAGTGATTGGTAAGAGTAAATACCAACACTTTTTACTTGTAATCATATATAAAATAATGACAACAAACATACATATGCTTTCTAATTATTCAAGTAGTGCATAGTGAAATATTCTTAGAAGAGCCTAAATTTGAAAATGAATCATGTCAAAAAAGCTTGTCAGCCCAGAAAACCAACTAATCATACAATAATATATTCCTCAATCCCTACAAAAGTCTTATTTTTAAAAAAATATTTCTGAACTGTCCTTTTTTTAAAAAAAATCATATTTTAGCCCTTTGCACTTATTCAGAAGCACTAAATAGTAATGAAAATGTGCTGAAACCATTAAAAAAAAATTCACTGCATGATATTTGCTGTATTACGTCTTGTAATAGAGGACATATGTGAAAGAGATTAGAATCCAGTTTGCATGAGACGTGACAGCAAAAAAGGCCAGATGAAGATATCCAAGGCAGACATTGAAATGCAAATGTAGAAAAAAAATACACTGTGTTATTTTTCCATCAATTTTCCATCTGATGAAAGATAATTTGCTTTTAATATTTATATTCAAATGTCACAATTGGAGAGTCTCGTGCACTTATTTAGGTTTACAGCCAAGGGTAGGTGTACACTGCCCAATTATATCTCCAATTCCCAGACTTCTCAATCTCATACTTCAATGTCTTATCACTTGTTCCTCCTGTCATAAGGAGGCCTATGAAATTCACCTTGTTCATGTAAGGGCCACCAAAGAAATCTTCAACACTTCCAGCAAAGGAAACAGTAAAGCAGATTTTTAACACAGCATAAATACATATAATAAATATATTTGATAGCAGGTAAATAAACAAAATTCTCAAAGCTCTACTATAGCCTTTTTTTCCCTTTCCCCCCTTCCCACCCAATACATACATACATATATTATACACACATATGTTAAATTAATATGGAAGAAATATTTACTTCATTGTGGCCTTCCAAATAAGAAAGCAGGTGAAATTAGAATTCTAAGCAGCCTATAGAACTAGACGATAAACAAGACAGACGGTAGAACTTTAATTATTTATTCAGAGCAGGTTTTTCCACTTGCATGTCAGGGTCCAAGATCAAATTTAGAAATGCTTGACAATAATTACAGTATGTAGAAATAATCTTACCCAGCAAGTTTGTCAGCCATAGCGCCAAATCTTCCTTCATTGGTAACAAATTAGCCTCGTGTCTGCTGGCCAACCACTGGCTGTATTGGTGCATATCGGAGAGGCCAGGGCCTCGGACCTTAGGGCTCAGAGAAGTGCACATCCTGCAGCCACTGATGGTACCTGAACTCTAGAAAATGGGGAAAAAAACAACAACCCTCATATAATGAACTGCTTCCAGGTGTTAAGAGTCCAGATTCAATAGAAGCCAGAGTTAAAAGATGATAGATAGATGCCTTTTTCACAAGAACAGTGAACAGTAAGACAATTGCATATTTATTAGCATGTTTTTTTTTTCAAATGTGTATATACTACACATAGATTCATGTATAGTATAGTACCATGATGGTGAACCTATGCCACACATGCCGGAAGTGGCACGCAGAGCCATCTCTCTGGGCATGCCAGCTGTCACCCGTTGCTCTTCTAGGTTCTGGTACGTGCATGCGCACCGGCCAGCTGGTCTTCGCACACGTGGGATTGCCAGAAACCAGAAGAGCACTCCCTGGTGCGCATGTGTACGCTGGCCAGCTAGTCTTCTGGCACGCAAGAGTGCCGGAAACTGGAAGGGCAGCTCCCCAGTGTGCATGCGTGTGCCGGTCAGCTGGTCTTCACATGCATATGTGAGTTAGAAACCGGAAGACCAGGTGGCAGTGGCCGGCATGCATGTGCGCACTGGGAAGCTGAGCTTCCGGTTTCTGGCACTCCCGCACGGCGCACCAGGGAGATGCTCTTCTGGTTTCCGGCATATGCACATGTGCACACATGTGCTCCCGTTTCGGCACTCGGTGCCAAAAGATTCACTACCACTGGTATAGTATGTATGTATCTGTGTACACACACTCTATCTATCTATCTATCTATCTATCTATCTATCTATCTATCTATCTATCTATCTATCTATCTATCTATCTAT
>JANHFL010005959.1:43255-53854 GCA_032468155.1 Oxyrhabdium leporinum
AAATTGTGGCTCCTTTTACAGATTCTTTTGGGGTTTCAAATGAGATAAAACATTCATTCTCACCCAGTTCCAAACACCATTCACCTACTTCGCTCCAGCACAGTCTTAGATGTTCTGGTTGTCTCCAACTTCATGGCAGCCATTTTGGCTGCCGCCATTCCTCATCTTCAGATGAGGGGAATTTTTCTAGTCAGGGAGGAGAGATGCAGCTCTCCTCGACCTGCAAGGTGCTCCCCTTTACTTCACCACCCCTACAGGGTGGCTATGGCTCCTTTCGGAGACCTCCAACAAGAAAAGTTTGGGGAAGGGCTGAGGAGTTGGCAGTCCTCACTCCCGACACCACCGGAAGTACAACCAGAAATCGATCTATTGCATACTTATGTAACAAGATGTTTTGTTATATATTTTTTAATGAAAAGAACAAAGGAACAAGTTTTGCAAAATCATTTTATTTGAGATTAAAAAGAAATACCTATTAGGATTTTTTTTTTAAAGTATTCCTTTCTAATAGAAGTTTTGAACCAAAAAAAGATTCCATTTTGCTGGGAATATCTGGAAGCTGTAATTTTTACGTTCCATCAACATAGATTTAAATAAAACTCTGTCCAAAAGGCTAAGGACAGGCAAGAACTAAACAAGACTTAATGGATACGGAAGAGAAAAGTGTACATGGACAGCAAGAGCTTGAAGTTAGTGAAGAGGCTGTGAGAAGCCACAGCTACAGTGTTTGTTGGACTGTTAGCCTGAGTACAGACAAATTTAAAATTTATGGAACATGAATGAAGCCAATGCTTCTAAGAAATAAAATAAAAAAAGATTTTTTTAAATTACTGAGGATGCACTTTGCTTGCAGGAGATGCACAGAAGGAGAAAAGATACAAAATATTTAATACAAGACTTTAGGTGAAGAATTCTATCAAAAGGTTAGTGTTAATCTTAGAGTAAGAGGTTATTATGTTACATTTGCATCTGTAATGAAATTGGAAGTTACTTCTTCTGTTTTCTCTCTCTGCATTCCTGTTCCCTTCTTGACCTTTCATTTCATATTTCTTTATTTTTCTGTTTTCTTATATTTTATTCTTCACTGAAACCTAATATAGTCTTACTTTAAAAGCCAGCATAAAATGCAGTTATACTTTGTATAATTACGTGACATTTTACAATAGCTTTCTGTCAGTCATAGTATCGTAATGTATGTATGGTCGTTACTAGTAAGCAAGTGACTATTGGTAAAAATAAGCATTTTGTTTCTTGTTTTGTTTCTTGTTTTCCTATTTTATTTTCTTTTTAGTTTCTATATTTAAGTTTAAAGATTGTTCTGTAAATTGGGAGGGTAATGTATTCAGTTTTATCTTGGTGAACCTAATCATTTTTGAAGCAAGGTGCAAAACAGCATAATTCTGTAGATCAGGGGTGTCAAACATCATGTGACATATCACAACTTTTCCCCCCTTTGCTAAACCGGGGTGGGCATGGCCAGAGCATGATGCATCCAGCCTGTTGGCCACAAGTTTGCATCCCTGCTGCAGATGTTTACTCATAAGTCATTTACTTCTTCAGCACCACAGAACTTGTCCTCAGCTAAAAGAATAAAAGACTAAGGCCTGCATGTTATGGATTCTTTCTCATCCAGTACTTGTGTTGCTCTCAGAACAGAGCTACTGTAGAACAAACAGGTTTCCCTACTTATTTTCTCAAAAGGTTCCTCTTGCAAGTTTCCCCTTGCTGTTGTTCAAGAATTAAATCACACCGACACTAATAAATTAGGCAAGCTACTTGAATGCACAGCAAACTTGGAGGCATACAGGTAATCCTCAACTTACAGCAGTTTGTTTAGTGACCATTCAAAGTTACAACGGCAGTGAAAAAAAATGACATGACCATTTTTCTACCCTTATGACTGTTGCAGCATCCCCAGGGTCATGTGATTTACATTCAGACGTTTGACAATTGGTTCATATCTATGATGGTGGCAGTATCCCGGGATCATGTGATCACCTTTTGTAACCTTCTGACAAGCAAAGTCAATGGAAATTAAAATCAGCAGGAAAGCCAGATTCACTTAGCAATGGTGTTACTAATTTAACAACTACAGTGATTCACTTAACAAATGTGTCAAGAAAGGTTGTAAAAAAGGGCAAAACAAATGTCTCACTTAGCAACATAAATTTTGGGATCAATTGTGATTGTAAGTCAAAGATTATCTGTAATAAGGAATCAAGCTAGGAGAATAAGGTAACAGGACTCCTGATGATGATAGTCTCATTTCTGTGAGGTTCTCAATTTTATTCCCGTAACTAGGCAGAGCTTCTATTATCAAGGATGGAATTGAACTTAGATCTTAGATTTCCCCAGGCCTAGTCAAAAGCCTTAACCATGATACTCCAGGACTCACCAGCATATGGGCAGTGAAAGTCACCTAGGTACTAGGGTGGGGTTTGAGGGAAGACAACAAGGCAGGCAGGCTGTGCACTTGTGTGCTATGGGGAGCTTGTTTTCTAGATGCAGTATTTATGGATACGGGGGGGATGTCCTTATTTTCTGTATAAGAGGGATGTTTTAGGTGTGTTTTTCATATACTCTGCATGTGTCCTCTATGGGAGAAACCTGTGTGGGTATTTTGTGCCTTGGGGGGATAGCATGAATACTGAATAGCATCTTTCACCATATTCATGGCCAGGACAGTGACTTATTAAATAAGGATCATGTGACAAATAGGCAGTTTACTATTTTCTTAGTCTTTACCATCTACTACCTCACTTTGCTTAACATCAGGAGTAATCATATTTTCTTAGTATCCCCAAGGGCATGTTATCCATATGTTCATAACTCTTCTTATGCCTTTTGTTTATAATTTAAAAGGTTTGATTCCTATTTAAAAAGATAAAAACTCCCCCAAGACACTTGCTATGATTTAAGAATGTGTCCATGTGGTCTGTTTGTTTCCCATACAGAAGGATTTGCCATTGTGTTCTCTTCCCCAGTTTTCCAGATTAATCTGCAACCTTAGGATTTCCTAGTGGTCTCCCATTCAAGTACAAATGAGGTCTAACCCTGTATAGTTTTTCAGGAACAGTCAATGTTGACTATTCTATTCTCATAAAATAAAGCCCAATTCACAGATTGTTTTTCAACTTATGACTATACCTGACATGAATTCTAGGAAATTATTATGACTCCTCCAGATGCTTCCCCGGGTTGCCTCTCCAGATGTCAGTTCAGAGGATGAACCAGTGCCAGGTACTTCAGCAGGGGCCTTGGTTAATGGCTCTGAGCAGCTGGCTGAGAGCAATTTAGCTGAAGCACAACTGCAGCAGGACAGCCCTGAGGCTTCAAGTGGGGGGAAAGCATGCAGCTACAGCTGCAGCTGGTTAGTAAGGAGGAGGAGGAACTGCCTTCTGCACCTGATCCAGTAACACATAGGGCAGAGAAAAGGCAGGAGCAGCTAAGGTCAGCTTGATAACTTGTGAGGAGGCAGCCTTATCCCTCTTGATGGGCTGCACCAGATACTGGCTATTTACCATAGCACAGCAGAAAGATGGAGGTGATGCAGGGAACAATGTTTACATTTTCTAGCTGTGTGTTTTCTGGTTGTTGAGATTCTAGCCTTGCTTTGGACTGATCCTGTGCCTTCACTTTAGATCATGCCTTGCGAACTCTGAACTTTTCTTGCATCGTGTATCCTCTTGTATTTTGAATTTAATTTTGCCTAGTCGATTTGTTTGGGAAACTTTCAAGTGCCTTGTGGACTCATGGCCCTTGTTCTATGGACTATCATTGATCTGCTTTTGGCCGGACTTAATTGGAATAGTTCTGGGTTTCTAGTGAAGGGAATTGTTGCGGAATATGAATAAACCCACTTACCCACCATTTTGAGTGACTGGGACACCACCAAAAGAAGGAGGCAAAAGTCTCTAAGCAGAGTCTTCTCTCTCAGGTAAATAGAAACCTTGGAATAGGAGAGAACAGGCTCTTACTGCAGAACCCACATTACTGGACTTGCAAATAAGAGTGATAGGGATGATAGTGGCCAGACTGAAAAAGTTACTTCAATGTAAGGCAAGGACTGGGAGTATCCAATCCCACTGCCCTCTCAGTCCTACACTCAGCCCTTAAATACGCTGTTACAGGTAGTCCTCAACTTACAACCATTCATTTAGAGACCATTTGAAGTTGCAATGGCACTGAAAAAGTGAATTGTGGCTGTTTTTCCACACTTACAACTGTTGCAGCCTCCCCATAGTCACATTATTACTTTGTAATCCTTAACTCTGAATCTAACCAGCCTTCCCTGGTTAGGTTACTATATTATAAAAAAAGGGAAGGAGAGTTAAACACACTGCATACATTCTATATCCTAAACAAAGCCTCCCAAAGGGCCACCAGACAGACAGAGAGAGGGGGGCAGGGACAAGAGACAAGAGACAGGACTGAGTTACTTAAGGATGTAGAACCTGCTCTTTGTACAACCATTCATTTAGTGACCATTCACAGTCACAATGGCACTAGAAAAAGTGACTTGTGACTGTTTTTCACACTTACAACTGTTGTAGCATCTCCACGGTCAATGATCAAAACTTGGCTGCTTGGAACTGGCATGTATTTATGACAGTCGCAGTATTCCAAGGTCAGGCGATCACCTTCTGACAGGCAAAGTCAATGGGGAAGCCACATTCACTTAACAACCACGGTACTAACTTAACAACTGCAGGGATTCACTCAAGAACTGCGACAGGAAAGAACTGTAAAAGGAAAGAAAACTCACTTAACAACTGCCTTGCTTGGCAACCTAAACAATTGGGCTCAGCTGTTGTTTTAAGTCGAGGACTATCTGTATTACTTTGCCGCGCTCACTCGTTGTAAAAGTGTAGCAGATTAAGAAAACGGGATAAATCTTATTCTGATAGCCAACTCCAGCCCTTTGTTTCGGATTGAGTTCAGGATTTGTTTTTATCATTAACCTCAAACCCTAATCAGTCGATGTGCTATGGAAACAGCGATTGCATCTGCTAAAGGCACGTATTTCTTTCCCTCCCTGGCTCGGTTCTCCGGATCAATATTCCGCGGACCGACAACTAAGGCTTTGGCCAACTGTGTAAACGCAACGCTACGCAGCCCATCCATCACCAACGGCCGGCTCGGGCCCAGGAGAAACATCTTGCAGAACCGTCGGCCAATTTCCCATCAGAGCGCGGTCCCATCGCGAAACCACCCTACTGAACTTGGCCCAAAAGTCCAGTCCTTTGGAAAAGCGGCTTCCAGCTACGCTCCGTTTCCCCTCCCGGTCTCGCCACGGCCAGGCCAGACACTCGAGAGCGCGCTGAGCTTAGAGGAAACCTGCAATGCGACGGAGAAGGTGGGGAGGAACCCGCGCCGCCGCCGCGCCAGTTCGGCCACTTTCCGAAGCACGAAAAGCCCACCCACCCCCAATTTTTTTTTAAAAAAAAAAAAAAGCCGGAAAAGAGCCCCACCTCCGATGCCCTTCCCCCTTTCCCTCCTGATCGCCATCCCTGAGCTCTGGAGGAGGCAGAACACCCGGCACTTGGATCTTTTCGGAGCGGCAGGAAAAAAAAAAGGGGGGGGAGGGCGGCCAGGGGGAAGCAGACCGCAGAGGCGAGTTGGTAACGTGATCCCTGCCAAACATACCAATCCTAAGAGTCTGTCTCGTTTTCTGGCTGATATCTACCTCTCCCACGGGCGGGAAGCAGGAGCCTTTCAAAGCAACGTCTCCTGGGTTGCTCCGGGTTAACCCAAAGGTCTGCAATTAAAGCAAGAGGAAAAGCAAGTCGGACTCTTCGCCTCCCCCCCGCCCCGCAAGATTTGCTGCAGATGTTTCCAGAGAACAGCGCGCAAAGGAGGGGAAGAAACAAAGACTACCGCGCTGTAACCCGGTGCGGAATTTCAACGGACGGGAGAAGGTGCTATTTCATTCTCCTCCTCCCACCTTTCTCTATCCACGCCGAGTCTTCCAAATGAAAACATAGGGGAGAGCCAGTCTGGCATAGGCATAGCGATCGGGGCAGCGGGCAGAGACTGCGAGTTCGAGTCTGGTCTGAGGAACAAAGCCACTTGGATGACGTTGGGCCATTCCCTCTCTCGTCGTGGCAGTGGCAAACCCACTTCAAAAATATCGCCAATAAAACAGCGGGGGCTTATCCTGGCAGTTGCCAGAACTCAACAGTGTCTCGAAGGTATCCTTTCCCCCACCCCCCCGAAAAAGGGATTCCCAAGTTACTGTATAACCAAGACTCGTAGGTTGCGAAAAACCTTTTGTCTGATCTAAGTCCACTTTAGGGAACAACTTTGATTTGGTACAGACTGCTGCCTTCTCAGTTAGTGATTGCAGGGATCTTCCTGATGCCAGAAACGTAACTCACTACTGTACAACCAAGGGAATCCATGGTTCCGCCGTTCCCCCTCCCTCCCCTTACAGCTCACGAAGTTGCGGGAAGAAAGGACTTGCGTGTACCAAGGCTGGGTCCAGCTCGCAAATACAATTTCCCTAAATCCCGATGGCCCGTCCCACCTCGGATGGTTTTCCAGTTGTCCCCCGTTCTTGTTCACGGCCGACGGCCTCCGGGACAAGAGCTGATCTCCGGACCTACCTTCCCCAGTGCTATTTGGAGTGCTTTGCCGGAACCAATACAGTAAAGCGGGCATCTCCCTCGCGCACGTAGCGGATACTTTGGTTTTGCCTTGCCTACCAACCTCACAAGCCTGCTCTTTTTTAAAAAAAAGTGTGTGTGTGTGGGGGGGGGAGAGAGACAATGCCAGCGTTCATTATTGGGGCGGAGGTAGATTTTGTTATCTGCGTTCAAAGCCGAGATTGATGCGCGAAAGCCGGGAGGTCACGCGCAAAAGGCCGGCCAAAGTTTCGAAAGCGCCGACGGCGGTTCCCGCAGGAGCGCGTTCCAAAACAGCGCACCCACCCACCCACCCATGCACGCACGCACGCACCCCGTCCTGTCTTTTTTAATTATTATTATTATTATTATTTTTTGCCGGCACACCCAAACGTTTGCACTCGACGCGATTGTCCCAGATCCGCAGGCTGCCGGACGGACGCGCGCTTGTTTGTAAACTTTGCGCGTAGCCTCGCCACGCTGGGGAAGACCGCGTGCGCTTTTTTTTTTTTTAAACTTGCGAAACCCTCGGTCTCGCTGCGGCAAATCTAGAAAGACGCGAGGCGAGAGAGCAGAAAACGGAATTGGGGGGAGGGAGGGAGGGAGAGAGAGAGTGGGTGAGGCACAGACACACACACACACACACACACACACGTCTTCCACGCGTACCGAAAGGCGTACGATTGCCTCTCTTTTTCCTTGCACGCTTTCCCTCCCCCTCTTTGGGATAAAAACAACAACAGCAACAACAGACCGCCTCGAGGTTACACAGACATAACGAACACTTCCACGCACATTCACATCTTCGGTGCCTTTGTTGAATTTCAACCGCACCAATATATCTCTTTCTCTTAAATGCCTGGCGGGGCCACCAGAGCCTTCTTCCCCTCATTCACCCGCGGCCGCTATTTCTGAGTGGAGAGTTAGAGCACCCGCCTCTCCCGCCGCTTCGCTTTGCAAAAAAAACAAAACCAAAATAACCCAAAACCCCGCTCACTCACTTTGCCCGCGCAATGGCTCAAAGCTCCTCTCCTCCTCTCGTAGCCCGTCCTCTTAGCCCGAGCAGCCCGACCGTAGTAGCGCTACTGCCACTGTTCATACTTCTGATCTCTGTATACTTGGTGCTCTCTTTGGGAAAGCTTTTTTTTTTTTTGCGCCAGAAACAGATTTCCTACATTTCATCAGTCCACATAGACGGAACGGAAGTTTAATGCTGACTTGAGGGAGGGGAGATGGGGAAGGGGGGGTGGATAGAAAAAAGCGGCGAAACGGCAAATGCAGGTTTACCATAAGAAAAGAAGAGGGATATTGAATTACAAACTCTTAGCAGAAACTTTGGACCGAGAACGAGCCAAGTGCTTATTTATGTTGCTTCCAATGCATTGAGAGGAGCGGCGCGATGACTTTGAAAAGAATGCGGGATGGGATTGATTGGGAGCATTTAATGACGCTTAACATGCAGTAAAATATTTCGGCTGGGGAACATCAGGAGCCAAGGTTCAGTTTATTCCTTTAGGCTCATTGGGCAGAATCCATATCTTCTTGAGGCCAAGGACAATGGAAAACGATGGAAAACAGAGAAAAAAATGCAGTGAATATATTCTGGCATAAGCTTGCCTGGGTATAGTTTTCTTCTTGCAGGGTTACAAGCAAATAGACAGACAGACAGACAGAGACAATGATGGGTGGGCGATTAGATAGGTAGCAAAAGGCCTGTGGAGCACAGATGATTAGGGGACTAGCTAAAACATATGATGAACGGTTGCAAGTACTCAGTAGGGCTAGTCTAGTGAGGAGAAGGACCAGGGGAGACATGATAGCAGTGTTCCAGTATTTGAGGGGCTGCCACAGAGAGGAGGGGATCAAGATATTTTCCAAGGCACCCGAAGGCCAGACAAGGACTAATGGATGGAAGTTGATCAAGGAGAGATTCAACCTAGAAGCAAGGAGAAATTTTCTGACAGAACAATGAACCAGTGGAACAGCTTGCCTTTGGGAGCTTCATCACTGGAGGCTTTCAAGAAGAGACTCCCATCTGTCAGAAATGGTATAGGCTCTCCTGCTTGGGCAGGGGTTTGGACTAGATGACCTACAAATCATCCCAACTCTTTTAATATGTTAATATAGCTTTCAGATCCTTTTTTTCTATAGGCTTCTAAGTCCATTTTGCTGATGAAACTTGGTATAGCAATGAAACTCTAAATATTGGTACAAGTTGTGTTAGGCTGTCCATTAAAATGGACACATTAACTTCTAATGGGTTTACCATAAAACCAAGTAAAAGGTGAAAAAAAATTTCCCCAAAGGGAGAAAAAAACAAAATTTCACTGCAGCGGCCCTTTCATAGCAACATATCATTTACCTTGGTCTCTGTGGCTTATGGGCATCACCAATCAATCAATCAATCCTTGCAGGTATAGAGACACACCCAAAAAATTGCCTGAGCTTGAAAAACAGATTTTTAAAGCCAAACTATTCCATGTTGGAGGACTATCCAGATATCATATTTAAAATATAAACTTATTTGAGTTCAGCTTGATTTCTGATACTTCAGAAGCAGAGCCCTGAGGTTTTCTAGGTTACAATAGAAGCAACAATACCTTGTTGCATTATTCATGAATTCATCCATCCACCTACCCTTTCATTTGAATGTCTACCCCCATAGCCTTGCTTAGCCCTTATTTAGTTCCTAACAATGTCTCACCTTCTTAAGCTTTTAAAGATCAGCATAGGCCAGCCAAATGTGGCCCCTTTCAGTAATTCAGATGAAACAATTTCCTCACAGTAATTGGGATTATAGTGGAGAGTTTCCTAGCAGGCACTTCTCTTGTGTGTCACTTAGTCATTCTTATTCACATAATTTTGGTTCATGGTAAGATTGCTTCTGTATATCCCATTCACCATCTTTGATATATGCCTATGTGTAAAGTCACAGCACTGGTTGAATTCCCTTCCCAAAGATGAATTAGAGTTTTTCAACTTAGTGGCAGAGCCCTTTAAGCACTTACTCTGTATGCCAAGAGAAAAAAAAATACTCTGAACATAAAAACTATGTTCTGGCAACTTCTAATTATGATATCCACATGTATTTAATTACCTTACTTACTTTTGTTTGTTATTTTAGCCATAATGTTATCCAACAGTTGCTTATTAGTTCAATCATCTTGTCATTGTTAAAAAAAATAACTTTTGTTAATTCAGGAGGAAGAAACAGATGTTGGAATGACTGCATGGATATAACACTTGTCTGGTTCAGTTTCCTAGTAGTTATCATCCTATTCCCTGAAAAAACTACAGAACATTCCAAATCTCTCCTCATTTTTCATTATTCTTTTCCATCTGACAATAAAAGTGGTCACAGATCATGTTTAAGGGTGGGTAGCCTTTTAGAAGTTGGACCATATATTTTGGTTATTTCTCCCCTCTCCTAATAGAGGGTGGAATTTTCAAACCAACTACATGTAATAGATGTATTCAACTTATGTGAGGTTATGCATACCTATTTTTATCTATTTCCAAGTGAAAATTGATTAAATAAACCATCACCATTGAGCAGGACAACTTGGTAACATCATCAAAAAGAGAATGAATAAAGAGTTGCCAACTTTTTTCTTTATTCACTTTATTCAGTAGGATCAGTTTCTGGATATTTGCATGTCTTCTCCAAACAGAAGTTGATTAACTATATTTCTTGCAAAGCTGTAAGCTCCTTGATGCCTCATCCATGGCTCACTGATGCTGTTTCTCCAGAATCCACATGCAAACAGACTGAAAACTTAAAGGAACAAAAGCATGGATGCCATAATCATGCCAGAAATTAAAGCGTCTCTTCTTAGCAGATAACAGTCAGATAGAGCCTAGGTGGCGCAGTGGTTAGAGTGTTGAACTGCAGGCCACTTCTGCTGATTCAATCTAGAGGTTCAAATCCCACTAGGCTCAAGGTTGACTCAGCCTTCCATCCTTCCGAGGTAGGTAA
>JANHFL010005959.1:72256-88161 GCA_032468155.1 Oxyrhabdium leporinum
CATTCAACCGGCAGGCATTTTCAGAGGCTGAAGTTCCCAGGGTGAGTGTGGAAAGCTCCGGGGGCCGTGGGGGGGGGCGACCTAGCTAGGACGCACATGGACGCCACATGGGAAGCAGAGCTACGTAAGCAGTGGTGCCGCCAGGCAAGCTCCAGATGCTGCGCGGGGCGAGCAGGGAGCAGGCGGGGCGGGGCGGGGCCAGCCAGAGGTGATATTTGCCAGTTCTCCGAACCAATCAAAATTTTCCCTACCGGTTCACCCAAACTGGTGCGAACCGGCTATATTTCACCTCTGTTCTGCTACCTAGGATTGAACTCTCAACCTTCCGAGCAGGAGACAAATGTCTTCAACATTGAGCCATCCTGCCACTCAAAAGCTGTATCACAAACAGTCATCGTAATCTTATAGGAAAGATATGCAGTTTTTGTTTCTTGGCTCAAAGCCCCCCTGTAAGCAATCAGCTTGGGCAAGAGCAATTTACTGGTTTCCCATTCTTTTGCCATGTGGGAAGAAAAAGGTTGCAGAGAAAAAATAGCTGCTCTGCCCATTTAGTTCTGGCATATGTAAAAATATATTATATTACATTACACGTGAAATGTGTTTTCATCAGAAAATCCCCGTGCTATTATTTCTCAGGGTTTTAAATTAGTTTCCCATAATAGGGCTGGGAAATCTAGGAGCTGTAATCACAACACACCTGGAAGGCACCACTTTGGGGAAATCAACTCCTGACAGCCTAGGTAACATCAGTGTTGTAGCTGATGGGACTCTAAGGACAATTTCACAAAAGGCAAATTAAAGGGATGGAGAGATAGACAGTATAAATGTTCATCCAAAAGGGATACTGGAGTCACAAATACCCATGCCCATAGGCGGGGATGCTCTTGCTTTAACAAGAGGTTTGCTGGTCGCATGTGCGCATTCGCTTTTGGGCTCGTGCGAAGCTTCAGGGAGTCAGCTGATGATTAAACCAGCTCCAGTGAGTACAGCAGGGGCAGCGCAGAGCTCACCTGGGCAGTGTGGGTGGCAGAAAGGTGAGTTATTTAGTGATAGCTTAGGCCAAAGGCGGGTGGGCGGTGCCAGCCAGACCTCAGAGCAAGAGGTTCGCCCAAACCTCTGCGACAATGCAGCAGCCCACCCCTGCCCATGACCACAGATACTTCTTTTTTTTCACATAGTAGTTTGTAACTGTGTTTTTCACATTGATAGTGAATGATCAACCAATAAAACAAACATAACATTAAATCTATTCTGTACCTTCTTCAATCTGAGGAGCAGAATTTTTTTAATGCTTGATGAATCAGGGAGCTAATCTGACTTGGTAGCTTTCTGATCTTATTTCTTAAAAAGTTCATTACCTATGGTCCACAGCAATCTACTGCCTAATGCAGCACTTTTTTTTCAGTGAGTTTCATTGCAGTATGTGATGTTGTTGCTATCTCTCTCCAGTTGTTTGTAGCTCAGTGCAAATTGCAAATGATTTATCAAAGCCTCCCCCAGGCAGCAAATCAATTTACTTCATCTGCACTGTGTAGAGCAAGAATTTATTTCAAGGCAAAACTGTCATTATTCTAGCTGATCACTTTTTGAACAACATTCCACCAGAAGCTTGGAGTCATTTGTATGGAAAGAAAGTTCTCAATTTTGTGTCAACTTTCAATTGCTCTGAAAGTTAAGCTTGAAATAAATACCATTACCGGCCCAAACAAACTTTCCTATGCCTTCTAGTTTAGAGTATATTGCTCTACCTGAGAACAAGTTCTATTGAACCACTGTCACATCCTATTGAACAGACACATTCCTTTTTCCAACTTGGTGCTATCCAGGTGTGTGGATTTCAACTCTCATAATTCTCAGTTAATATGAAGAAATAGGAAATTAAGGAGTGGTTAATGTTCAATGCATCTAGATAAGACATCAGTTGTAGGAACCTACTAAATTGTACTGTACAAAGCAAAAAAGAAGCTGCCGCTATGAGCCTCTTCTTGGATTTTCTGAAATCTAAAGTTATAGTACATTTGAGTGGAGAGGAAGATATATGTTGATTGCTTAGAGTAATATCTAGACGATCTGCTTTCTACTCCCTTCTACTCCCTCAGACTGGAGGTACCAAACAGAGAAAACCTCACCAACTGTTGCTGTTGGGCCTGTTGTCATGGAGACACTGGTCTTACACTGCCTCATCTTTTTTGACTTTTTGCTCAGGCCTGGTGTGAGGCTGAGATCCCACAACCCTGATGCAAGTTTTGAATTGAGGATACTTCTTCTGGTAGCTCCAGGCTCCAGGCTTCATTTGTGAATCTTCTGGCAAGATGCAGAGCCATCTCCTAACTGCTCCTTCATTGCCTGAGTTCTCTTTTGAAGCAAACAGCCATTCTTCAGCAGAAAAACAAAACAAAACTTGGTGAGAACACAGGTTCAGCTGCTGCTTTTACAGTTACAGTTACAAGGTCTGGGAGAGCATGATGGAGACCAAAATCAATTCCATTTCCTTGGCCCTCGTGTATAATTTGCATTATGGCCCTATGTTCTACAAGATAGTGGCCGCAGCTGTGTTGAAGTCTGGCTGGGAAGAGGAAATCAAAGTCTTGCTGCTCCCTTGGCTACTCCTGGAAGACCCAGCTCATCTGTCACCCTTTTGCCACCTCTTGCCTGCCCCAAGTTTGACTTTGCTTTGCAAGACCTGTTATTCCAATCTACTTGACCCCTATTTGAACTTCATGTCTACTTGGGAAAGCTGTCTCAGTTAAAATCCTGTAAACGGAGAGTGGCAAATCAATGGCTAAAAGAGAGTGAAGTACTTTGCAGAAATTGCAGGAACCTGCCCGCTGCCTTTACAAGAAATCATAGCCAGTAGGCAGTGCCATCCAGTCCCATCTAAAACAACTTAAAGCCAGGAATGTGGAGTTTGAAACCTGAGTTCTATGGAACAACCACCTTCTTGGCATGGGGAGACTTGCTTGTGAGTCAACACCTGGAAGATTTCATTCCTCATCTACTGCAAAGACCAATCCCAGACATCTAAAAATGTATAACAAAGAAGCAACATCTAATTCCATTGCAATTTGAAGCTCATTTAATCCTCATTTTTGATCTGCAGTTTTTAGATCATAAATTTCACTTCTAAATGACAGGATTCCTACTGTCCAATTTTTTAGTAGTAGCATTAAATTGTCTTTGTTAAGTGAAAGCAGGACTTCATTGTCACTGTAACATTACCACATAGCTGTGCGTGTAAATAAACTGCAGGTTAATTTTTTACCGTTTTTTGGGATATGTTTAAAACTGTCCTGTGAATTATATAATTATATTAGTTGTTATGTGGTTTGTCACACACTTAGCCAGATGCTTAGACTGAATTTGGCATTTTTGTCTACCTATCAAATCTTTTCCAAGGACCTGGGACAGGCAGATGTGGATGCTTGATGATGTTATAAGTATCGTTGCAGGATGTAAGCTGTTCAGAGTAAAGCTGCCTTTTGCAATTGTCTGATGAGGAATTTGTCAATGCTGATGGTATTCAAGTGGTGCTCCGATTGTTTTGGGGTTGCATGATTGATACTACCTTTTCTTTCTTTTGCCACAGTTGTTCTATTTCTATCTGCAGATCTTGTTATCATAATTTTCAAATATTTGGTTATCTTCTCCAGTTCTTTCTCTTCTCTTCTTCTATCTCCAAATACTGCCATGGCCACTATCCAGACTTTTTTTTTTTTTTGACTGAGTCTGAGGTATAGTATGGTAGGTGTCTGTCAGTTTGAATTCTAAAATCCCAGGACACTTTAAGTTGTTCATTTCCTATAACTTTCTCTATTTTATAGCCCCACCAGTTCTTGCTTGCAGGCAAATGATATTTCTTGCGTATCTCCCAATGCATCATTATTGCTGTCTTGTCATGGTGTTGCTTGTAATTAGTATTTGTGAACTTCTTGCAGTAGCTAACCAAGTAGTGCGCTGCTTCTTCAGCTTCTTTGAGAAATGGCACTTGCTGTCTGTTGCTACCTTTTCAGTTCTGTCTTTGTGTGCATTTTTTGTTAAGGCTTAACCTTGTGCAGCCAGAATCAACCCTTTTGTCTCTTTCTTCAGCTTTTCTGCTCTTAGCCATTCCCAGTCTTGTTATTATCCACTTTGCCTGCTTTTTAAAAATATATACAGTATTTATACGCCACCCAACTCCCAGCAATTTTATTATTGTTGCAGTAACAGAGTTCCGAGTCTAAATATTAAATTAACCAAAATATCACACTACAGTCATTTTCTGACTTTTGAGCTCAGAGCTGGTTCACTTTGTCCATTTTCATTACAACATCTTTATGATAATAAACATTATGCCCGACTGTAGACTTTGACATTTACTTGAGAAATCCAAGTAGATTTTTATACTCTGTATTTCAGCGTAAATGAATTGAGGACATTTTCAAAAAGAAAAAAAATAATAAATTTTAAGTCCTCACACTGTTTTTGTTTGAAGCAATAACTGATGGTGCATGAAATATGTTCCATTACCACATTATTCACTCTTCCTAAATGTATAAATTGTCTCATTGTAGTTGTAATACTATAGACTGCTGCAGGATTCTTAAAAAAAAAATTGCATTTCAAGGATATATGTAGGAATGAAGTTGGGCTACTTGAAATTCCTAGGAATTGAATATTCACAATTTGAAGCCAGAGAGCTTTCCTTTCCTTCCCTTATCCTTTCCTTTCCTTTGGTTTGACACAGGGATGGACTTCAAAAATTTTAGCAACCGGTTCTCTGCCCAGTTGCTGAGTGGGCGTGGCCATAGTGGGCATGACCTAGTCGGCCTCCTGCCCATGGGGGGGGGGCATTTTTGCCCTCCCTGGCTTCCGGAGGCTTTCCTTGAGCCTCCAGGAGGGCAAAAACAGCCTTCACGGGCTCTGGAGGCCCTCTGGAGGCCAGAAACGGGCCCATTTCCAGCCTTCCGGAGCCTCCAGGAGGCCCATTTTTCACCCTCCCTGAGCCTCCGCATGGGCCCTGTACTTACCTGGGATCCAAAATGGACCACGTGGGGACTCCTGGGAGAGGAGGGGCAGAGTGGATGGGGCCAGCCAGGAGTGGGATTTGGCGGTTCCCCGAACTGCGCAGAATCTTAGCTATGGGTTTTTCCAAATCTGTGCGAACCTGTAGCAGCCCACCCCTGGTTTGACAGGACTATTTTTCTCCATCATTTTGGTAGTGGCTTCTTCAATTAAAAAAAACAAAAACAAAAAAACTATTAAGGCTATCCCACATGTTTCCTGCCTCCAGCTTTCAACAATAATGGTTAGAGAAGGATTCAAGTCCCACAAAGAATGGGCTAGGCCTCCCTGGAACTGCAGACCATCTTTCTCTAGTTAATTATATCATAATTCAGCCCCATTTCCTTCTGTGGCTCTCTGCTGCAAGGGCAAGAATGTGCAAGTGATATCATACTAGTCATAAAATCAATATACAAATAATGCAAATGATGTAATCTACATAAATTACCCCAATTTGCTTTGTTGGCACAGTGCAGGAATCAGGCAAATAGTGGAAAATTCTGCACACAGAAATCATTCCTTGATTGAGGATTTTGTATTGTGTTCTCAGCAAAACATTTGCTACAATGTTAGACAAGGCAATAGTCTGTTTTTGATGGAATGGCCTGCCAACAAATCATTCTGGTTCACTTGATTCTATTACCTACAGTTACAGATAAATTAACATGATGATTGTCTTCTTTCCAATGTCATATAATCAGCTTTCTTTGAATGAAATATCAGATTAAGTTATTTATTTCACTAGATTTATTTATTTTTATTTATTTGTATCCTGTCTTTATTGTTTGTACAAATAATTCAAGGCAATATGATATCATATCCAACACACCTTCCTTCTCCTATTTTCAACAATCCTGTGAGGTGTTGTAATCCTGTTGCTAGAATTGGGTATGTCTAGTTTAATGGGGGGGAAAAAGGACTAGGGGTGACATGATAACAGTGGTTATCTCAGGGGTCAAACTATTCTCCAAAGCACCTGAGGGCAGGACAAGAGGCAATGAGTGGAAACTAATCAAGGAGAGAAGCAACCTAGAACTAAGGAGAAATTCCCTGACAGTTAGAACAATTAGTCAGTGGAACAACTTGCCTCCAGAAGTTGTGAATACTTCAACGCTGGAAGTTTTTAAGAAGAGATTGGATAACCATTTGTCTGAAATGGAATAGGGCTTCCTGCTTGAATAAGGTTTGGACTAGAAGATCTCCAAGGTCACTTCCAATTCTGTTATTCTATTCTATTCTATTCTGTGTAGAGTCTGGAGACAAGATAAGTTTTGCTGAGACAGAGTGACTGATCCAAAGTCACCCAGCTGACTTTCATGGCTAATATAAATTCTCCTTTTGTGGAAGAATCAGGTGGAAATGTTTTATGTAGTATATGTTCAGTGCATAAAAATGAGTTATTCCAATAATATTGAATTAAGTTCAGTTTTTATTATTTTTGTTTTGTTCAACGGTGCACAGTATTAGCTGCAAAAGAATAATGAAATTATTGTATCCATTAAAACCTTATGTTCAACTACCTACATTATATCATTTAACAAAAATATTTGGAAATAGGCTTTGGGGAATAATATATGCACCAATCACACTAATACTGTTGCATTAACTTGGTTTAGTCACCAGATGCACGGTAAGATATCACCTGAACTATTTTAAGACTGCTACATTAGCACCTTGAGTACTGTTTCTGTACATTTATCTTCGACAGTGTTTTAGAATGTATATGACTATAATAGTGAACAATAGCAAGAATAATCTACAATATGACAGCAATTTTTAGTTCAGTATGACTGATAAGGAGGTTAGTTTTAGTTCAGACATACATAGCTGCTGACTGTCTTTTCAGAAACAGCAGGGATACCAGATATGTTCTTTATTGCTGTAAGGTAAAATAATATAATCTTGAAAAATCTACCAGTTTCCCTGTGCTCCATTTCATACCAACCCAAAACAAGATAAGTTGCTTTAATTTTTTTCTCATGCTTTGCATTTTTGCAGGGCTGAGCAGTCTTTTCTTCTTCCTTAATAGATCTTTGTTTTCTTCCCAAAACCGGTTCTACATACTGTACATTCATACCAACCCAGATTTAAGGAAGATCACTTCATGCTTCCTTAGTGCAAAGTAGACAATTTGAGAAATTTAAGTATGTTCAGCATTTTTTTCTTTTGAGTTTTTGTAGTGTTTAAAATAAGTTAAATCTTTAGTTTTTTAATGTTATTTTTGAGTTACATATGGCCTGTAATAAGCAGGCTGGGATCATAGATGATGCTAAACTATAATTTTCCATTATAACTGATTAGCATGAGTGATAGTGTTGGAAGGAAAATCCATCTGGTTCAGTTCCAATCCAGGAGAAAGGCACTGGAGATAAAATGAAGGCTGGAGACTGATTGAAAAGAAAGGTTTGCTTTATTGATGAAGCATAACTACTAATGACATGTGGTTCTGGACAGCTGACAAAATTGAGTTTAGAGTGGGTGGGTTTTTATATCTTCTAGATTCCTATGGGGGTCATGTAGGGGTTATGTAGTGGTCAGAGCTGGCTCTATAGGCAAAAGAGGAAATGCAAATATTAGATGTTTGTCTCAGCTAATTTTGTCAACCTTTTGTTTGTTGCTTATCTGAATTTCTGTCTCGACCCAGTCTTTCTGAATGGATTACAAAATCTGCATTTCTAAAAGCTGGCCTCCTCAGTTTCTGCTTGGGGCAGGGGCACTGGGGCTGGTTTCTGCCTCATTTAACATTTGTTTTCATTTCTCCTTTAGGGGAAATATTTTATCCTGCCTTTTTTTAATATTTCCCAAAATATTTCATTCTTGGGGGGGAGGTGTCCCACAATAGTTTCACACCATATATGCATCCTGTCATTTGTGGCTTCTAAAATAAGGCATGATTAAATAAAACATGACTTATTGTGCACTATGAAACCATTTTACGAAGAAAAAGTTTGGTCTGATTAGACATAAACAGTAGATATACATCTAAAAACCAAAGGGTTAGGTGAAGGAAAGAGCTATATTATGCCCTGAGATAATATTTCTGCTTCTATTCTGTGAATTGTGTTTCATTTATATATAATATAATAGGGCTTCTTAGAGGGCCAAGAGAGAATGGCTGGCCCAAAATCACCTAGCTGGTTTTGTGCCTCAGAAAGGATTAGAACTCATGATCTTTCAGTTTCTAATCAGATACCTTAATCACCTTAATCACTGCAACATATTGGCTCACTATGATCTGAAAGAGGCACATAATCATTTTACTTTTTAATAAACATATTTTAATGACAGCTTATTTGCTTTTCACAGTTTTTTCACATTAAGCATACATTTGTATGCTTAAAAGCAAGATCCATAAAATGAGGTTTACTCCCAATGCATTGGTCATAGGATTATAGTTTTTAATCCCTGGTGAATGACATTAGCTTCATTTTGAATATGATGCAGAATCAAGGCTTTTACAATTAAAAAATACATGTCATAGTTAAACTATTTGTTTTCTAAACTTAAAGCCATACTTAATTTTTTGTGAAATATAATTCTTTTGCATTTTGATCATGGCAATGTACTTCAGTATATGTAAAATTATCAAGAAATCTCATTGTGTATTAAGTAGGCAATTTTTCCGTGTCAGCTGCTCTAGTTCAACTTCTATTTCTATTCTTTGTTCCGTCTCTGCAATCTGTGGCAGTCTGTACTGAACTCTTAGCTAAATCCAAAATCTGAGTTTTCTTTTCCTCCTCTTTTCCTTTCTCTTTCTTGTCCTCACTTCTTTTTTTCCTTTGTATTATATTGTTAGGCCAATTTGAATTTGTAAAAATCTTCTTAGTTTTGAACTTTGTAAGCTATTCTGGAAGTCTCTGTTTGAAAAGTGGAGGTAAAGATTAATGATAGACGGATAGTCCTGCATTCAAAACTAGCTTGATTGACAATTTCAGACAAAAGTAGATTACAAGATGTACATCAAGGGAGGTCCTTTTTACTCCATCCTTTGTCCTCTGTCATTTGGTCTATTCTGGACCCCAGTTGATCAGAATTCCTGTCACTTGTGTTAGAATGGGAAATTGACAGAAATGTGAGTTACACTCCCACTCTCAGATATCCAAACTGTTAATGGCTGCAAGGGGATTGCAATATTGGCCATCTTCAGCATTCATATATCGTTCTGGATTATGCAAAACACTCCAATAATATAATTAATAAAAAGTTAGTGAAATTCCTTAGAAGGTGGAGTAGAAAATGCACACATTTGGGACAGCACCAGTGACACATTCCTTCATAATTTTGATTGACCAGCATTTTATAACAGATCTACTAGTTTTTGGAAAAAGCACTGCATAAAGCAATCTTCCTAAAATACCTGGTACACAGGAAGTCTACATAATGTATGAACTGTGCTTTTTGAAGACGCCTCCATATAAACCAGGTGTTCAGTCTTTTTTGTAACCCAAGGCAAAATACTCATATAGAGAAGTGCTAGGGCAGCAGAAGGCAGGAGGTGTGCCTAAATTCCTCAACCAGCTAATAAAAGCTCAGCAAATACTACCCCTAGCTCCTGACTCCATCATCACCAAGACTGGCGAAGAGGTATTTCAGATTGTCCATACCAAGTCAGATGGTGGGAGAAGATGGAAAAGATTCCTTTAAAAGTGGAAGAGCTAGGGACAGTTCTAGGTTGCCACTCCAAGGGTCTGTTGATGAGCTGAAGCCTGCATCACGAAGACATGACCACCAGATGGCAGTAAATGCCAACTCTGCTGCCATCTAGTGATCATCTGCATGAGGCAACCCAGATATGGTAACTCCTAGTTAAGTGGCTGGTTAATGGGCTCCTAATATGTCTGAATCCCAAGATTGTATTACACTGGTAAGCTAAAAGCTTTTTTGGAGGGAAACAGAATAAAAAAAGAATAGCAGTCAAAATGTCAAGGATATTAGAAGATTTAGAATAAGAAAAAAAGTATAGCTGCATAAAACAGGTCTGTGAGAAAAGGAGCTGAATTCATTTTCAATATCCATCATGACAAGCTGTGAAAATAATCTTAAGGAGAGAATAAGTGAAGCAGGTAGAAGGGAGAAAATTGTGACCTCTCTTGATGTTTCTATGAAAAAGAAATGAGTTTTACCAACAACTCTGTGTGAATCCAACTTCACTCAGTATATAGTACAAGCCAGGATAAAGATTTTGCAACGGAACTTGATACTCCAGAGAGTATCAAGGAATGAAATATAGTCTACTTTTTAAATAGACATTGGTACATTTCTAGCTAATCCTTTCCTGTCTCTTATTCAGACCTATGATACTTATTAATAGTAACTATACTTACACACTAAACATAAATTTGGGCACTGCTGAACAAATTGAATGTTTCACTGAATCCTTAAATAAAAGGAATCTGACACAGTTCTTTCATATTATAAAATTAAACATGACATATTTATGCAAATTTGAATGCATACCTTTGATTTATATATAATTGTTTATAAATTCAAAATAAGAAAAAAATAGAAATGGTAAGCATTCTCAGTCATGCTTTGTAATACCTGTTTGGCAGATTTAATACTTTCCAAACATATCCTGTAGACAGCTATCTTTCTATTCTTTTAGAATTTTTCCCTTCTTTGCAAAATCTTTCAGTTCAAAAATATTAGGTTTCCTTGTATGCATATTGAGGTCTGGGGGCTGAAGCTTTTATTTCCCGAAAAGGTGGTGGGAAAGACTATCTTCTTAATCATTAATTTTTCCCTACAATTTTGGCCCAAGCAGTCAGTCAACCTAAGATCTTAAAATACATTTGATAGCTGAAAAGGGACACAGTGCAGGCTTGGGGAAAAGTGAGAGTGAACTATGCACCTTTGTCTCAGAGAAACTATTTGTAACACTTTCCACCCCCACCCCCACCCACCTTCTAATTTTATTTTCCTTAAGCAATTCACAGTCTGGTCTCTGTCTCTTCCTGCTTTCTGCACCTGGCTGCTTCTGGTTAGGCTATTGACATTAATTGAATTGCATTTTTTAACCCACCTCAATTTTAGGCAGTTTTGTTAGAACTGAATAAACAAAAAGCATTAATACTTGATGTTGGTGTATGAGAAGCTAGTTCAGCTTTGATATTGATACTGCATATATGAAACTAGTTCAGCCAATTTCAGCTGTGGTCACAATCCAAGTGTAGATTCATATAAAATACCTAAAATGGAGAGGGAGAAAAATAGGCAGCAGTGATAAGGAGACTTTCTTGCTATGCTGTTAAATCTCCTCCAAGACTTAGAGAAAGAAGGGTTTAGGGAGGGAAGTTTTCTAGCAGTGACAATAATGAATGTTTGGAAAGAAGTAAATGTGTTGATTCTCTCTGCCATATCATGGGAACATGTCAGTTACAGTCTTCTCTCAGCTAGGAAAATGTTAATGTATAATGCATTAATAATCAATCCACATAAGAAACTGTAGTGCAATATTATGTGGTTTAAACTACACATGCCTGCATGTGCAGAATCATACAACTGAATCATAAAACGAATCATAAAGTTTCTCAAAAACTTTAGCTATTATTTTCCTCTTTAAAAAAAGATTTGGTTTTCATCTTTCCCATAATTTGGCTATATGCTTTAATTGTATACATTTGTATACAAAGAGCACCAAGGACAGGATTTCTAAGACTCTCATAGCATATTGTGGACCTCTTCTAAACTCAGCAGCTTTCAGCCCAGTATTAAGAATAATGATGCTGTAACAGACAACAGTACACCCATTTAATTGTCAGAAGCACAATGATTTAAATCTCATTCCCTTAGGGCACAACATTTTTTTTCTCAGTTGAAAGGGCAACCCATCGCCATTTACAACATTAAGCAGCTGATGAATTACCTTGCTGTTCCACTAGTGATTCACAATTGATCATGTCCAATTAGAGCCTAAAAGAAATCGATTGTTCCTACTTTAGCTATGTGCAATAATAAAATTTTTTAAAAACTACTAACATAAAATAAAACCATGTGCGTGTTTAGACATAAGAGAAGAAGTTCTTTTTTTCCTCCTTAATGTTAACACAAACTCCAAAATATCTGTGTTGTGGGGGGAAAAATGTTTGAAAACCTTGCGGTACCGAGGTTTTACTCCTATATACTGTACGATACTTCTAAATACAGCATGCACCTCTGAAATTGAGTTCCCCTGTAACACTAATAAAACTATTATGCTGATATGTTGTTGCCAATAAAATAATAATTAGTTCTTTCCTGAAGTTAAAGACATATCCTTTAGTTCTGTTTATAAGAGGCGTGTAGATTTAAAAAAATGTTTTATTTCTTAAATTTATTTTATTTATTAAATGTTTGCCACTCAGCTCATTGCAAGGTGTTTTAAGTTTAAATGCCTTAAGGTTAGCAGTAAAGAACACTGCCACATCAGTAACCTGTCCCTTTTGAAAGGTGACTAAAGCCTCTATCACAGTCACCTGCCCCACACTAGTTCAACCCCACTATGCCACAGGTTAAAGAAGAACAACTGATGGTGATTTTTTTTCCTGCTGGTTGGGAGAAGAAATGAAACCAGGAGAATCCATCAATTGCTTCTCTTTAATTTACTGGGCATAAAGCTATACGGACAGGAGGACCCCTTGCCAGACTTGTTATCAAGATAGGTTGGTGCTCAGTAATATGAGAGTAATGTTCATCAAATCTTATCTTAACTTTTTGGGATAGCTTTCTATTATCTGAAAGTGACAAGTTTTCAGGTCTCTGAACTTGTATGCATTTAATCTTTCTGCAGCACTTCAGATTTCACTGCTAAAAGCCACCCAGAGTCATTAGATACAAGATGGGTGGCAAACCAACAAACTCTGAAGAACCTGATAGAGCAAATATTGTGTCTTTCTGTAGCCCCTTAAACCAAGTGTGTCTTTTTGCAGGATTGCATGGCCATCAGAACAGTGAAACCAAAGCCAAGAAAATTCAGTGTAAGGTCCTGCCTCTACTCCCCAAATCAAGAATGTACGGACTCTTGAAACAGCAGCATTTCAAGAGGAACCTTTTATTGAAAAGAAGTGATTGCAAAACAAAAGCAAAGCAGGCTCTAAGGTTCCCTTAGGCAATTTGGTTAGGATAAAGGAGTTAGAAATACCACCACTCAGTCCGATGTTGAATGAGCCAATCCACAGGTCTGAAGATGTTGTGAAGATGGTCATCCTGGGAAGGAGATAAGGGACTGTTCCCAGGCACTTCTCTCTGGAGGCTTCAGAACTGAGAAAAAACAGATGACCCTTCCCCTTTACTCATTCCCCAAAGGTAAATCAAAGCACAGGGCAGTGTCAGAGCTATAGTTATAAACTAAGGGATTTCAAGATATGGGATCTGACACTCAGCAGTTTTACAGAGTTGCAGAGAGGACTTACTTTTTCACCATCCTCCATTATGAAGCACATTTTTGTTTTTGAATCTACAGTGGTTTCCATCTCTGATACACTC
This sequence comes from Oxyrhabdium leporinum, assembly GCA_032468155.1. NCBI lineage: Eukaryota > Metazoa > Chordata > Lepidosauria > Squamata > Cyclocoridae > Oxyrhabdium > Oxyrhabdium leporinum. The sequence continues at coordinate 85,760 of JANHFL010005959.1, forward strand.
TGCAGCCACCGTACTTTATCTTTCAGCTTGTTTTTCTATAAAACCCAAACAGTTTATTTTTTTCAGATACTTTTCACAGAATTTAAGAGTTCTTACATAATATGGAATAGAATAGAATAGAATAGAATAGAATAGAATAGAATAGAATAGAGTAGAGTAGAGTAGGGTAGGGTAGGGTAGGGTTGGGTAGGATAGGATACAATGGCAGAGTTGGAAGGGACCTTCCAACTAGTCCAACCTCCTGCTCAGGCAAATGATTGTCCAATCTCTTCTTAAAAACTTCCAGTGTCGGAGCAATGTCTGGAAGCAAGTTGTTCCATTGATTATTTGTTCTGTCAGGAAATTTCTCCTTAGTTCTAAGTTGCTTCTCTCCTTGATTAGTTTCCATCCATTACTTCTTGTCCTGCCTTTGGGCTTTTTGGAGAATAATTAACAGGAAATAATACGCAAACTTAGTAGTATTTAGCAACTATAAATTAGATACAGTGAAGAAATATGTATTCTATGGGGAAGCTATTGACACACAAGTAAAGTAACATGTCTTCTGTGTCTGATATGGAATGGACCAATCTTGATTGAGCAAGACCCCATAAGGAACATAGTATAGGTCTTAATTTATTGATGTTCCATAAATATGCCATGCACAAAGAGGAAGGAATGAGATTGTACCCATGGATGCCCCCAGTCAATGTCTATGAATGCTCAAAATGAAATCATGTGTGTAAATCAATCAAATTGTTAGAAATTCCAGGCAATATGTGGAATATGTGGTATCAGAGGATAAACTGACCTGGGGTCCAGACTAGTTATCTTTTATGTACATTGAGAGCTTATGCACCAGAGACAAATTCCTTGTGTGCCCAATCACACTTGGCCAATAAAGGATTCTATTCTATTCTATTCTATTCTATTCTATTCTATTCTATTCTATTCTATTCTATTCTATGCTATTTTATGCTATGCTATTCTATTCTATTCTATTCTATTCTATTCTATTCTATTCTATTCTATTCTATTCTAATACTTCTGCTTTTTTCTTCATATATCAGCATCTGATGGATATCCCAACTATAGATTGGCATACTCCTGGTGATATATGACTTGAATAAAAATGAATAAAAATAAATGTTTTTATAATATTCTGAATATATCCATGAGGAAAGCAGTGAGAATATTAGTGTTGCTTGGTTTGTTCAACTAGCTATCTAAATTATCAAATCTTCAGACTTTGCCATGTCAATCAATTAAAAATCAAAATTTTTAAAGAATAAGTTTTTGGAAGATGATTCTGAGAAATGTTGAAAACCTTCTCTTTGATCATTTATGTTACAAGTTCTTTGTCTGAAAAGCACTACTATTCGGAATTGGAAAACCCAAGGAATGATTAAGTATATCAATATTATTCAATAGTTATTAACAGAGTGGTGTGGTGGCCTAGAAGTAAACTGCTAAATGCTCAGCTCCACTCAGTCACCCAGAATAAAGGGATTAAAGGGTCATAAGAATTAAAAAATAATAATCAATAGTTAATAGCACAGTTCTGATTCCTAGACCAAACAAATTACTATTGATAGCCATTATTTCTCATAATTTACTCAGGATTTTTTTAAAAATAAAAATCCTTTGAGAACTGTATGATAATATTAAGCAGCTTAGATGGTGTGAATAAAACATTTTGATTATTTATTAAATTTGTTTGCTGCCATTCTTGTCGTAAGATGACTCTTATTATGTTGCTACAAAGAACATGAGAAATGACCTACGTTCCTGATACTTGTTTTGATGAAGATAGTTGTGCCGAGGTAGAATGTGCAGAATTATAACTTCTTTACTGGCTTGGCCATCCATGCAAACAAATTAATCTGAAATGACATTAATTTACTGGCAACCCAGTTATTCCATTTTGCCAAATACTTTAATATTTCCATTCACAAGAGAGAGAGAAGAAAATCACAAACAGACAATAAACAGGCTATTCTTATTCAAGAAACCAACATGAAACTAATATTTAAAGTATATAGTTAAAATGTAATTTATTTAATTCACATAACAGTTAAACATAAAAGACTGAAAATATCCTAAATGGCAAAGGATTATGCTTACAGAATACAAGTTTACTAGTGCAAAACATCTGATTATGTGCTCTGTTTTTTCCTGTCTTTTTGCTGTTTTAAATTAATTTTAGGACAAAAAAGCAAGCTTAATTATTTTCTGTAGCCTTGATAAAAACGTAACTGGAGTTGTAAGAGTTTTGTATTCAAAGAGAAATTTCATTGAATCCTTGTAATTTCATGGATATCTCCACTGCCTTTTTTTCCAGGGTTTTAAAATATTATTATTATTATTATTATTATTATTATTATTATTATTATTATTATTATTATTATTATTATTATTATTAT
>JANHFL010005960.1:0-14352 GCA_032468155.1 Oxyrhabdium leporinum
TGCTTATAAGTTGTAAACCGCCCCGAGTCTTCGGAATGGGGCAGTATATAAATGTAAAAATAAATAAATAAATAAAAATTCCATGTGCCTTGGCATATAGTCATGCTGGCTACATGCCCAGCAAGGAAATGTCTTTGGACAACGCTGATTTCCTTGACTAAGAAACGCAAGTGAACACCACCCTCTAGAGTCAGACATGACTTGACAGGGGAAACCTTTACCTTTTGCCTTTAAGTTTTACAGGTTTGTTTTCCCTGTGTCTCCTTCAGACTCTCTAGGGAAAAGGTGTCAAACTGGCAGTCCACGGGCTGGATGCGTCATGCACAGGCCACGCTCACCCCGGCTCTGCAAAGGCAAAAAACAGCATGACACGTGATGCGATCAAGTTTGAAACCCGTGCTCTACGGATTTCAAGATCATTTTGAACTATAAGGGATGGGTATTTCCCAAGCATATAGTGGGTTATTTATTTAATACTTAGAATTTTCATCTTCATAAATTAAGATGATTTAAGATGGCTTGTGTTACTCGATCTTTCTAATATTAATTTTTAGTAATGCATTTTTATTGTTTCTTTAATATCTTCAGTATCAGATACATATCATTTTAATCCTTTTGTTTCCTATAAACTACCAGTATAATTTTACTAAAAATCTATAATTTAGATTTTAGACAAGAACTCACTTGTCTCTCTTCCAGGAGATTGAGTGCTAGTGCTGCCTTAAACAATAAACCAAACTGGCTCTTGGAATTAAATTAGAATTATTAAACTATAATGTAATAATAAATATATTAAATAATTAAGTCTAACTAATAATTTATTAATGACTACATAAAGAATAATCTATAAATTGGAATAATTTATAATTAATGAATGTATAACATATTTCCCAGGCAAATGTAAAACTCTGCTATAATTTTATAAAGCCTTGATATTTTTTTCCTCAGACATTCATTTTGTGCATTGTTAGGCAAGAAAGCTTCTTCCTGTAGATAAGCTGGAACATCTAAAGTCACAGTTGGATCTGTCAACAGAAACTGATCTCATTACTCAACTTGAAGAACTGATCTCAAAACTTGAGCCTTTAGATTCTGCATGCAGTAGCAGAAGAAGCAGTATTTCTTCACATGTAAATATGTTCCTATACATTTTTTTCATTATATCTGTTACACTGGATATGTTAGGAAGTTGTCAAATGTAGTATGTATTACAATTTTTTAAAATAGAAACTAACATTTGACTTGTATGTTTTATCCCAAGAGTGTCTTGATTTGATAGAAAATTACAGTATACTATGATTTGGAGAAATTCAATATGTATTTTGCCTTTAATAAAAATTTTGTGGGAAATCAACAATTTTTCCTTCTGTAAATAACCTTTGCCATAATAGCACTAGCAATGCACTTGCTATATTTACTTGTGATGTATTATCTGTGTTTAGGATAGTGCTATAATTTTGGGCTGTAGAAATGAATACCAGCCCCATCTATACATTTCATTTACCATATTTTTTGGAATAAAAGATGTTCCGAAGTATAAGACGCACCTAGCTTTTAGGGAGGAAAACAAAGGGAAAAAAATCTGCCTCTGCCTCCCAGCAATTTGCCTCCTTGCAGCAAACAGCAAACAGCCTGGTCAGCTTCAGCATAGCCTGATTAGCACAAGCAGCAGGCTGCAGGGATCGCCATCGCCTATTGCTGCCTCCGCATACCCCATTTTCAGCCTCTGCATCCCGTTTTTGGCTTCTGCAATCCCTGCCACCTGGAACGGGCCGAAAATGGGGTGCACGGAGACCGTAAATGGGGTGCGGAGGCTGAAAATGGGGGCCGGCAGGCGGGTGGGCTTCAACACCATTCTCTGTATAAGACGCACAGACATTTCAACCCCCTTTTTTTGGGGGGGGGAAGAGGAGAAAGTGCATCTTATATACCGAAAAATACGGTACTTGGAAAGTTAAACATGTAATTTTTCTTGTTAAAATCGATAGGCCTTTAAAGCAACTTGGCTTTGTTTCATCATAAAATAATTTTTTATAAATTTTTTAATCTACATTTAATTCTGTAAGAGGCAACACATAGTTTATATTGTGGTTTTCTTAACAGGAGAGTTTCAACATATTAGATTCTGGAATTTATCGTGTTATTAGTAGAAGAAACAGTCAGTCTGATGAAGATTCTTGTTCCTTACATAGCCAAACCTTATCAGAGGATGAAAGGCTGAAAGAATTTCACATACAACAAGAGGAAGAACAGCTTGAACATGGTAATTTCAATGTTCGCTGGGTACTTTTATAAACACACAGTTGGACATGTTTTATTTGGAGAACACAGTTTCTATAATTCCAATAATTTGGCATTATTTGGACTTTATATAAATGACATTGAATTGACATCAAGATAGGATTGCATTGATTTTGAATACTGATTTCATATTAAGACTAAATAATAAAAATTACAGCATTCTATGCTGTTTTCATAAGCATTCACCCATATGTTTTGTCTCCTTTTCTTACTTAGATATAGTAATTCTGAATTTTAATGATCTGTAAGAAGTTAGCTGGTTAGCTAAGTGATCAGCTTTGCTCCATTGTACCAAAGCAGAATATGCTTTCTTTCATTTTGGCTTAGTGTGCTATGTGAGTCTAGTCATTGTGGTTTGTAAATCACAATATATGTGAATCTAGCCATTATTTATTTCATGTGGTGTAACAGAATACAGCATTATTGCATCTTAAAAGAGCCTTTGTTTTTATATTTATGCTGCTGCTTCTTGCTGGAAATCCTTGTGAGGGCCAGCAGCCAGTATGTGTAGACTATTTAGCCATGACAAAATCATGTTGCCCAGGGGTGTCTCACGAGGAGGCTAGTCTACATTGCACCCCAGTAGGTCTGTGCAAAATCCATAGATTGGGGAAGAACTCCCTGATTCTGAAGAACCCTGGAATGTAATATTTTTATATGGACCATGCTGAACGAGATTAATATGCTGTAGAGTTGTATACATTGTAGGAGAGAATTGTGTTACTTTATCACGGCCAAAAAGGAATCTAGTAGCATCTTGTTAGTTTAACAAACTTTATTAAAAGACATAAGCTTTCATGAGGCGCGCCTCACTTCAGCAACCGCATATTATATAGTGAATGTCAGTTCACAAAAGCTGTTTTTTAAATAAAATTTGTTGGTCAGCAGTCTTCTGTAGTGTTCTGTATGTTTGAGTTATTTGTCATATGGCAATCTTAAGTTGCTGAATAGAGTAAGACCACATTTAATTTGTATGCTGTGTTTTGTGAGCACTTTGCGGTAACGTTGATAGTATGTGGCTGCTTATATAATAAGTCAAGGAATTCTGTAGCTTTCTCATCCAAGTAATAATTAGATTTGACTTTTGACTAACTTTCGAACCAAGATAAGGCCAGATATATGCTATCACGGCGCCTTGTAAGCTATAATATATTATAATTAATGTGAAAAGTCACTGATTAACTAAGTTGTGCATGTTTCTATATAAAATTATAGAAATTGAATTTATACAAATTCATTCCCTTATAAAAGGGTAATGGAAATCTTTTCTATTTTTGTTTCAGTTGAACCTATTCCTTTTATAATATAAAAAGTCTTTTAATAATTGGTGTGCAGATGGCATAAATTATAATATGAAGAAATTACATTCCTGACATTTTTCATTGTGAGACATATGAAAATAAATGAATTGTAGCAGAAAATCCAACTGATTTTTCCATATTATGGTTTGTCATATTGTAATCGTACCTTCCTGGGGGAAAGAAGTTTCTCAGATCCCTATATTCTTTGGAGATTCAAAATGAATGACCTGTTTCCATAGTAATTTTAAAAGGTGACAGTTGTGGCTGGAGAATTTTTAAAAAAATCTATTTCAATCTGAAAAAAACTAATGGGGAATGTCATGTGGCCATTTGTAAACATTATAGGCAAATCACTTGACAAAATTCCTAAATGTTGTTGTTTTATGTTATGACTTTACATTTTAATTTTATTCATTAGACAGCATATCTCATGCTTCTCTGGTGGTGGACAATGTTCGGAATGAGACTTTTCTTCCATTCAGTATTCCATTGTCATTCCGTTCCCCATCTCCTCTCGTCTCCCTTCAAGCTGTTAAGGACAGGTAAAACTGTGTGTGAATTTTTTTATCCATGACATCATTTTTTTTTGTTTAATTTAAACATACCATATTAATCCATATCTTTTTTTTTCCAACCTAGCTTTCAACATGCCCAAAGCTAGCTAACAGAGGCTTAAATATTTCTTTTAAAAATGTCACAGTGATGGAATGAGCAATGGACTTCTCCAGGATGTATTTTGCTTATGACATTCGAGATATCACTGAGTAGTTGAAAGAGCTGCGGTGGCGCAGTGGTTAGAATGCAGTAGTGAAGGTTACTTCTGCTGATCACGGCTGTCAGCAGTTTGGCAGGTTGGGTCTCACCGGCTCAAGGTTGACTCAGCCTTCCATCCTTCCGAGGTTGGTAAAATGAGGACCAGATTGTTGGGGGCAATATGCTGACTCTGTAAACTGCTTAGAGAGTGGTATAAAGCACTGTAAAGCAGTATATAAGTCTTAAGTGCTATTGCTATCTTGTACCTTTGGGAAATATAGGGTTTAGAATCAATAGTTGGCCACTTCCTTCAAGGTGCCTGTACTTTGCATCAGTTTTTTCTTTCTCCTGGCTTGGTTGTGACAAATTTCAGTGGATCAACCCTGTCTTGAAACGCCATACAGTTTAGCTGGTTTTCTTTGGGACAACTTGTTTAACTGGCGATAAGGGAAGTTCCCCACTCACACCATGTGCTTGCTAAGTTTCCACAATCACCAACATGGTGATTAAAGGCTTCAGAAGAAAGGACTGTCCTAACCACAAGCACCTCAGGGTTTTTAGAACAAGCTGCCAATGGTCTGTGGGCAGCACTAATTCACCTGATGTGATTAAGACACTCCTTCAACAGGTTGTGAAAAAGTTGCACAAATTAGAGAAGTCTGTGTGAACTATATGTGAGTGAAGCAACTTCCTCCATCACCAGCAAAGCAAATTGCCTTGAAGAACAAGATCTTCTGCCACAAGGAGGCTGCATGGGGCCTTGTACTAAACTAACTCAGGAAGATCTGCCATTCCTGATGGAGGAGGAAGAGCACATCCGTTGAAAAAGGTACTTTATGCCTACCAAAAGCCCACCTGCCATTTTATGAATTTTGTAAAGTAGCAAAAAAGAGGGGCAAAAGCATTAACTGTGCAAACCTCGAAGTGAGATTTGGTCTGTGAGAACTCCAGATATGTGAACCTGCAGATAACAAGGCTGCAAGTAATATGCGTGCCCCTTTTCTCTGGTATAATATTTTTGACATGGGAAGTAGTCTGTCTCTGTCTTTACCTAGACAGCTAATTTTATGAACAAAACTATTTAACAAAACATTTTCTTGAATATAGAAGTTATTTTAGAGGTAAAAACCCATTATATATGGAATAATACTTTTCTTTTTTACTGATATGTCTCTTAAGATATGCTTTCTACTCTTTATTCTCCACTGCTCATCTTTCTTTTATTACAGTGATTTTACTAAATGTTAAAATTAAAAAGATAAAAACTAATACCAAAGTACAGAAAACAAAAAAAGAAAAATAAGAATGTAGTAAAGGAAAAGAAAAATGTATGAAGAAATGGCTTCTCCCTTCATCACAATTATAAACAATTATATAGTAAGTTATCGCCTTCTCTTAAAATACGACAAATGATCTTTTTTTCCCATATCTCATGTCCTATCTATAAACAGTTGCTTAAAGCCTCATTGTTCAATCCTGATCAGCAAAAGTCCATTCAAGGTTACCAGAGATAACGTATCTGCTTTTATTTGGTTATACTTTACAATCAACTCTATATTCCTTCCTTTTACTTTTAACAGTCTTGATGTTTAATCCCTTCAAATAAGGTCCTAGAATTTGATTGTTCATTTTTTCTTTGTCCCTTCTCATAAAATAATTGAACAAGTCTCTTGTAAATCCAGTACAGGAAATGTATCCAGTTCACTCTTTTGGTCTGTTATTTGTCTATCCTTTTTAATTATTAAGACATCAACAAGTTTCATTTGTATATCTAGTGTAGCATCTTTTTCCATATCATTCTTGTAGCCTGTTGTTTTTAAATCCACCTTCAGATCAATCTCAGTCTTGTCCATTAAAATTTGTTTCTCTTTCATAACATCTTTTAAACATAATGACAGGCACTCTTAAAATTAAGTTCTGGGTCATAGCTATCCTTCTGCAATGTCCAATGTTAAAATATTTTGTTCTATTCTGTATTAGCAAGTCAAATTTAAGTGTTCTCCTCTAATTGTAATTTTAAGTTCCTTCTTGGCCCCATCTAGTATTCAACTTACAAGATCCCATTAAGAATTCAGAAGTTTTCCATGGTAAGGATTCTTATAATTAATTTCAAAAACTTACTTCAAATCCACTTGGACCTTTAGCCTTTTTATAACTTTCCAAATTCAATGTTCTAATAACCCTTTTGCTGTTTATCCTGAAAAAAGAGAATGTTTTAAAGTTCTTAAATTGTATTTAAAACTTCTTTCACTACGGATTGAAGGAAACTCATCTGGTGCTGTAAAACAGGCTGATCCAAAGCAATTAGCAAGCAGTTTCCAAAACTGATTGGAAAAGGAAGTATGCAAAACCAATGTCCATAAAGGTTGTAACTGAGGTTTGCGCAAAGTTGGCTATTTCCTCATCTCCCAGAGCTCTAAATCAGCTAGAGACTGCTTTCTTGCAGTCTTCTTGCAAGGACCAACTGTCTGTAGCACTTAGGGGCAGTCTCAATTCTCTTCTTGTTTTATTCTCAAGTAAGAATCAATTCTTGGCCAATGATCAAAAAAAATATACTGTAATATAAACATTAATGTTAAAGGTAGAGGAAGCAGGCCAAAACAAGTAAATGCTTTTTGATTGATATCGCATACAAATCACCTGGGAGCATGGAATCTAATCAGAAGAGCAAGTTGTACCATTTCCAAAGAAAAATGTTCCAGGAACAAATTCCATTACAGTATACCCAAAGCCTGACTATAAGAGACAGTCTTAATAGGAGAAGATGGTTATAGGAAAAACCAAACTTAAAGAGGTAAAAAGATTCATCTGATCAGCACCTTGGTCTGCTAGTGACCAAATGATGTCAATGGGAAACCCACAAACAGGTTATCAATATTGTAGTACTTTATTACTTGGTATGAAGCATAGCTCTCACGACTATTTAATAGAATTATCTTCCATACATTAAGACTTAAAGCCAGCTGAATTGGTTGCCACTGATTGTGCAGAGCAAAATGGTTCCTTTTACCTCTTCTGAACTTCTTATCATTCAGTTTCATGGAGTAATGCCCCACAGACTTTCAAGACATTTCAGTTCAGTGATGGAAAGAGGAAATGAGATCTTCCCCATGCACTGAAGCCTCCCAGAATTTGACCTTGAAGGTCAGAGGGACCGCAATATGTTATGGATGTCAGAACTGCAGCAAGGGAGGAACTAGAAGAATATAGTGATATTTCCTAATGGAAGTTCCTTTTTGTTCATGTATGCTATCTTTTGGATCTATTCTATCCAGTTACAACAAACAGTTGAAACCACATAGGAAATGAATGTGACTTACAATTAAAATGAAAGCAAAATGTTGTTACTTTTTTGGAGGGGCTCAGTGATATGCTGTTTTAAGGATGGTAATAAATTATTTTCAGGTTTTGCTGGGTTTATTATTTCTGCTGTTATTTCAAAAAATGCTTTTTAGTAATAAAAGTTATATCTAATTACCTGCGTGTGCTTAAAATTACAGAATTTATTTTTTGATTTGCATACAGTTGTATGGAGCTCAGGCAATTATGGTTCTTTTATTTCTGAAAGCAGCTGCTTTTTCTTTGAAAAGATAATCACCAACAATTATTTAGATTTGTCTCTAGTATATATGCATGAAACTGCTGGTGACTTCTTTTCCAAAAATGAACAGCAGTTTTTTTTTCTCTCCTTTGAAGTAATCCTTGCTGCATATTTTAAACTCGGCAAATCCAGTCAGTGAAGTCTTTATGTTCTTCTATAGGTCTAGTTGAGCATACAGTTCAGGCTTTGGAATAGTCTGTTGGGTCCAGTATTCATTCTCTCTAACCTCTCCCCTCCAATCATGTAGCTTTAAAATGTAGCTAATAATAGTTCTGAAAACACTGAAACATTAATCACCACTATTTCATTTCTAGATGGTAATACTGCCAGTAGTGTATGCTTACTTTTTAGATCAATACAGTTGACATCTATACGTACTGAAAACTTTTGTGTATTTTAGAAAATCTATAGGTTTAGCAAATCTATCTAAGTGAGCAGTAGAGAAGTAGTGCGCTTAATTCTGATAGTTGTTGCCTGCAATATTCCATTTAATTTTGTTTGGTTCAGACCCCCAAAATGGTAAAATGTGAAATTAGAATCAAATTACAATTAGATTTAATAGACTAGATTTTAAGCAAGTTACCCAGAAATGAAATCATGAAAAGACTTAGTGGCTTTTATATCATAAAAACGTTGGCCAGTTTTTAATTTTCCATACTGGAGTTTTGTTAACTATTTAGATGAAACAAAGCAGTCATTTATCAAGGAGTGCTAAATATCTTAATTGTAGAACCAGCACTTTTTTTCTGTATTTTGCTTTAATAATTGAACAGTGGATGATTCTTAGTGATTCAGAATCTATGCTAATGCTTAATAAACTCTCTTCATATTTGCTTAATGGCCAGTGAAAACAAATGTGGTGTTAAAGATATCCACTTTCATTTAGCATTCTGTTCTTTCTGAGAATCATATCATTTTACCTCGATTTTTAGTGTTTCTAGTTTTGTACGGAAAACCACAGAAAAGATTGAGAAAATCGGTACTCTTCATCTGAATCCTGATAGAATCAGACAAGATGTTAAAGATGAAGAGCCACTCTCAGAAGTGCCTGCCAGATTAGAAGCTCAGCCTCTGGAGAAAGAGTGAGTCCGATTACATTTCACCCTGTGCCCAAACTTCTTTTTCTTTTAATATGATAATGAATTAGGCAAACTACTGCTTTGTCAGCTAGCTATTGAGAACCTTGCTAGACTTCTCATATTGCAGATGCTTGCCTAAAAGTTCTTGTTTTGATCCATTTTAAAATGCCATTTAAAATTACTGTAGGAATTGAACTGGGATAAAAAAAATACATTGCAATATAAGTGTAGAGTATCAAGCATACAAAATAGATATTCAATAACAAACGTGGTTAAATCTCTACTCAGAAAGCTTCTAATGCATGTTTAAATTTAGATTTTAAAATCTGTACTTGTACTGTTGAAATGTGAGACTGAATGTAGAAATAATCACAAGACTAGACTGATCTTCTAAATGCTACAGAACTGTACAGAAATGAAACAAAAGAGGATTTTTAACATGCTCCTATTATTTATTAAAATGTCAAGAATTGAGCTACAGAACCAGTCTCCAGAAGAGGATTACCTTAAAGACCTCAAAGCAGTAACTACAGACACTCTGTAAGTAAATCAAGGTCTTTTAAAATGAAATGTGTACTGCTATGTTTTCCTTTGAGTAATGACAGATTAAATATAATAAACTCATTTGTAGGGTACTGTATTTTTCGGAGTATAGGACGCTCCAAAGTATAAGACACACCTAGCTTTTGGGGAGGAAAATAAGGGAAAAAAAATCTGTCTCTGCCTCCCAGCAGTTTGCCTCCTTGCAGCAAACAGCAAAAAGCCTGGTCTGCTTTAGCACAGCCTGATTAGCAAAAGCAGCTGATTGTCGCTAGAATCGGCCTCCTGATGATCAGCTGTTTCAGGCTTCAGGGATCTCCATCACCTATTGTTGTCTCCGAGTGCCCCGTTTTCAACCTCCACGTGCCCCATTTTCAGCCGTTCCAGCTGCGGGGATCAGAACAGGCGGAAAATAGTGCACATGGAGGCCAAAAATGGTGTGCGCAGAGGCTGAAAACGGGGGCCGGTGGGTGGGTGGGGCTTCGGCAACATTCGGTGTATAAGACGCACAGACATTTCCACCCACTTTTGGGGGTGGGAAAAGTGTGCCTTATACTCCGAAAACTACGGTATATTGGGTGGGATCAGACATATGTCCTGCATGTACTGTAGATGAACTACATCTTGCTGTGGAAGGAATTCCAATCCAGCAGAGATGTTTGCTAGAAGAAAAGGAGAGGGGAAGATAATTTTCAAAAATCCTCTTCATTCAAGTGGATTGCAGATGGCTGGCATGTATATAGGTTATAGGAAGAAAGTGGAATTGACAAAAAGCATTTTCCCCTTCTGTAGAGAAGTAGGAAATTTTGATGTTAATCCAACTTGAATATTCAGCTTGAATATAAAGATTATTTTTAGTTTAATTTCTTCTGGAAGTTGCAGGCAGTATGGAAGTTCATAATTTTGCTAGACTAGAATATGGAAGTTGTACAGATAGTTCAATGCTGTAGGAAGAAGGAAAAATAAGTTTCTATATTTTACAGAGGCTTTGAGAATCCATCCATTGAAATTTTACATGTGGTAGCCAGATTGTGCTGAAACTATTAATCGTTACAATTGCAATCATTAAAATATAAGTAAAATGTCAATTAAAAATGTGGCAAGCTTCAGAATTTTGTTTATTTGAATAATTATAAATTATGATAAAATAAAAAAGGTTTTTTAATGTTGTAGTCCATTGAAGAGTCTGAAATAGAACTGCAGTATTAGCTCAACAGAATTCTTTGCCAAAAATTTTGTATTCACTAAACTATAAGTTGAATATTTTTTTCATTTTTTTTAAAGGTCCAGACTCCAGGATCCACTTGTTTTGTTACAACCACAAAACTTGAGGGCAATTTTACTGGATTGGATTCCATTTCTTGAAGAAACCTGTGGATTAAAAGCAACTGTTATTTTAAATAATGAGATAACTGAGGGAGACAAAGAAATGCCTTTTCAATCTGAAGACAGAACTTTTCAAGAAAATACACTAAAACACAATGAGCCCGAAGATAAGGAAGTGAACATAGTATTGGGAATAAATGGTGAAAGTGAAAATCCAAATACAGTACAGGATGAAACTTGGGATGAAAATACTAATTCAGTTACAAATTCTCAGGCTGATAATGTACTACATGAACAGACTTTGAAGACAGAAACCGTTTTCAACCAGCCTTACCAGATTAATCCCCCATTTTTTATAGCACAGAACGTTAAAAAAGACCTGACAGAGCTGACAACTTTATGTTTTGAATTAAATGTATATGAAAGTTCACAAACAAATAATGAGCCAGATGTGTTACCCGATGGTTCATGTGCCCTGGCTTCTAAATTCATTAGGGACTATTTTTTCCTCCTTGATTTAGAAAGGTTGAAGAGGTGTATTATTACCTGTCATAACAATCATCCTGAAGTCTGGGATGTCTATATGGAAGGTCTGAAAGGCAAGTAATTTCCAGGGTCTTGTGTGTTGGTGTCTGTCCATTTGTTAGAGTTGTGTCTGGCAGAGAAATCTCTAGAACATCTTTGGAATTAGATCTGTGGACTGGCGGTTTCCCACACTAGCCTTAGAATTTCTTCTGGTTTGAATTACAATATTCAGAATGCTTTGAAGAAATCTATTATTATCCAGTGCATATAAGTGCACACTATGATTGTGATTGCAAGAAACCCACATCTAAACTTTCTCATGTCTTTTTTTTTCTATGAAACTCAGTAAAAGAGAGAATGGTTGCACATTGATCTGAATGGTGTCATATGCAATCCCCCCATCTCTAGAATATCTTTAAAAGTTGCTACTGATCAATAAATGATGAAAGTCGCTAATAATCAAATTCAAATTGTTAGCATGACTTGAAATTGCCGCTTGAAAAGCTGTCAGTAACACTGTATATTGTGCACATACAAAAATCCATTGACTGATTTGATTGAAGCACCAGATTGAATCGGGTTTGATTCTAAGGGGTGATCCAATTGTATTACCATCTCAGAATCAAAGATATGAAGGAGAGGTTAAATATAATCATATTAGTTTTTTTTAATATTTCAGTTTATTTAAATGTTATTTAAGTAATTTCAATTCAGCTTTAATTCTGATCCTACACATTTTTTTTTGAATCTAGGAGTGCCATTCAAGAGCCAAGTACAGTCCTTAGCCCAAAGAAGATGCTGCAGGTAGTCCTTGACTTACAACCATTTGCTCAGTGACCATTTGAAGTTACAGTGGTACTAAAAAGAATGACTTATAACCATTTTTCACACTTACGATGATTGCAGCATCCGCCTGGTCACGTGGTCAAAGTTCAGATGCTTGGCAACTGGTTCATATTTATGATGGCTGCAGTGTCCCAGGGTGATGTGATGACTTTTTGTGACCTTTTGACAAGCAAAATCAATGAGGAAGCCAAAATCATTTAACAACCAGGTTATTAATTAACAACTGAGGTGATTCACTTAACGTCTGTGGCAAGAAAAGTCATAAAATGGGGCAAAATCCATTTAACAACTGTCTCATTTAGCAACAGAAAGTTTGGACTCAGTTGTGGTTGTAAGTCAAGGACTACCTCTACTTCCAATACATTAATTTTCTTTTGTTCCTTTATACTTTGGTAAGGAATAATTTAAAATAGATTTTATAGATGTGGAGGGGAATGAATAAAATTCCATTATGAATGGGAATCATCTCAAATACTACTGTCTCTTGCCAGTGCATTTCGATCAATAATGCGAGGACTCAAGAAGCCATTAATGTAGCTGAGTATGTATGACCATAATTTAATTATCATAACTACAATAGTTTGGATTTGCAATGAAACATAGGTACCTTGAAAACACAAAAAGTCTTACCTTTTCAGCAAAGTTGCTTTAAGATTGGCACTGTGAAAATGTCTTGCCTAATGTTTCTGTTAAGTAACATACAATTATTGATTTCAGAACTGACTTTGACAAGCCCTGTGACAGTGGCCCTTGAAAACGGAGATATGTTTAAAACACTGAAGTTGCTAGTGGATTTAGGGCCTTGGGATGCTCCTGTTTTGCTGGCACATGCTGAAAGGTATAAAGCATTAGAGTTGTTGGAATGCATATAGTTTAGCTCTTAAGTATTTACTAAGAAAAAATCATATTCTTTTCAAGAGCCGTCCCCAAACATGTGTAATTTTTGAACAAATCTTGTACTTCTGTAAGCATGCTGTTGCAAACAGTAGTTATCATCATATTCCTTATTTTTGTAAATTAAATTTCAGCAAACTTTATTTTGATCATTTTTTGCATAAGTAGTGCAAGAAATTTATTAAAGTTACTCCTAAGAAGAATTGTATTTTAAATAATTTTATCTTCTGTGTCTTATTTAATGTAGGCTTTATAAAAAATTCAGAGAAACTTCTCTAAGGCCTTTGACCCGGTTCTATCCTTTGATTGGACCTTTGGATATCAAGCAAATTTGTAAAAATAATCCTGAACATTTTCTAGCATATTTAGACAGCCTTATAAAATCAAAGGATGAGGATGAACGGTATGTATTATGTTTCCTTAATTTGGAGAAGGGATGCAAGGGATGGGATACAAGGACATGATAAAAATATTAATCCCATCTTAGTGACATTTGAGGAAAGAAAATACTACTAA
Organism: Oxyrhabdium leporinum; assembly: GCA_032468155.1. Classification (NCBI taxonomy): domain Eukaryota; kingdom Metazoa; phylum Chordata; class Lepidosauria; order Squamata; family Cyclocoridae; genus Oxyrhabdium; species Oxyrhabdium leporinum. The sequence goes on from JANHFL010005960.1 coordinate 13,683, forward strand.
GTTGATATTAGTAATTGATAGGAAAAAAAATTCATTAGTTTTATGATCTAGCTATTTTGTCAGCTCAAAAAGATATGCCAAACTGGTACTTCTAGTACACAATGCATTTTCTTTGTTTTTATAAACTCTAGAATTCTTAAAACTAAATAAACTTAGTGTGGCAATATTTGCTTCTTTTTGCTATTTAAATATATAAATACCTTACATTGAATCCAGATTAAAAAATGTTTGGCCTAATTAGATAGTATAAAGCAGACGAATTAATTACAGCATTTTTTTTCTAGTTTGTCATTCCTTAGATCTCTTCTCCATCCTGATTCATTACTGTTGGAGTGGCTGTGTTTGGCAATGTCTCATGATGCCCCGCATAAAACAAGCACAATGGATGCTCATGGAAATCCACGGTTGTAATTTATTATTATTATTATTAATTATTATTAATTATTATTAATTATTATTATTATTATTATTATTATTATTATTATTATTATTATTATTATTATTATTATTTGAATTTATATACCGCCCTATTCCGAGGACTCGGGGCGGTTTACAACTGCAACTACGAACATAGATAAAAATCATTTAAAACTTTTTTTAAAACCCCGTTTAACCAATTAAAAGAACTTTAAAAGCAATTTAAACCAATTTAAAAGAACCGTTTAAAAGA
>JANHFL010005960.1:14452-36875 GCA_032468155.1 Oxyrhabdium leporinum
CCCCCCACACCCAACCCCTCTAACCGCTGCAGCAAGATACCATGGTCGATGGTATCAAAAGCCGCTGAGAGATCCAATAGGACTAGGACAGAGGAGAACCCCCTGTCCCAGGCCCTCCAGAGATCATCCACCAAGGTGACCAATATTAGCTTTTCTGATTAACTATATAGCTCCAAAACTCTTTTTCCTAGATTTCATCTACACATTTTTCCTAAGGCCTAGTTTGGATAATCAAATCCTAATGCTAGGAAACAAAACATGTACAAGTTATATTTTGCTCATTTTTAATTCCTCTTCAGTGATAAATGAATATCAGAAAGCTACAATAAACAATTGCATTTAAACTATGCCACTATTTGAAATAAAAGCTGCCCTATCTTATTCCAAATATTTTTATAGTGCTAGTCCAAGTAACTGCACATCCTAGACTGCATGAATCAGAAACCACTTTTATCTTCAAACAGAAAAAGCTGTTTGAAACTAGTTCCCTAAAAATTTGGTATAATTAAAAGAAAAGTTCCAGCAGACTATTTCCTGCCTTTAACTAATTTGTCCTAGATCACATGTAATGAGAAGCTGTTAAAAACAAGGCTTGCTTTCAAAGGTTTATCAGTAAATTTCTTTTTTATTTTCTCCTTAAGCATGTTCCTTCTTTCTGTTCCCCTTTGTAGTATTTTATTTGGCTAATGGTAGTATAAAATATTTCTTCTTTTAATATTGATATTAGGTATTAATAATATTTATACTTCCTGGTGATATAGATAGCAGGAGCCAGGAAAACGTGGTAGCTTCCTCTCTCCTGGCAGTTCAAAAACAGCCAACATGTCCCTAATCCACTGTAATCTACCCTGTTTTCTGATTAGAGCAGGGTATTAAAACTGTAAACAAATAGATATTGTCAGTGTAGATTGTGATTACAATTATTTGTTCAGCATTCTTTACAAAAAACCTAGTATAATTTTCAATTATTGTTTTCAGGCCACATTCGCATTTGTTTACTTGGGGATATAATCAACTGATTGTACTTTTGCTTAATCTTCCAACTGATGTTGTCAGGAAGGAGAAAATGACTGATATATGTCAAAGCTATGGGTAATATTTTCTTAAAGCCTTCTTGAAAAAACTTCATTTTAATCATAATGTATGTACTTTTGTTTTATCCTTTTTTCCTAATTTATCCCTTCACACAGTTCAGCTTCAGTGTATGATATCCATTATTCTTGAGCACAACCATTCTCCCTATATATTTATTTGTGGTCTAATGGTGACTAATTTGCTTCTGTGTATTCTGTATTCTTAATGTTCAGATACATTATCTGTTTGCTTTACCTATCACAATTTATTAAATCAGTTAAAACTAACTTGTCTTTCTTCCTCTCTCCTCCATCCTTCTTGGTAGATTTTTAAAAATCAGTTTATTAGTTCAGCCCACAATTGCCATTGCTAGAATTTCATTTGTGGCCGGTGATATATGGAAATCTTGATTATGGTTGCTGAATAGATTTTGTGTAACCATGTGTCAACTTTTAATGACCACATACATTTTCTCAGGATGCATCTGAACAGAAGAATAAGAATAAGAATAATATTGAATTATATACAGTAATTTGCTACTTTAGTTTGACTAAATTTGAAAATTGAATTAAATTTACCTGTAAAAAATACAACCCTGAAAAATTTAAACATGAATGGTTCTCAGCTCCTTTGTTTTCTTTCAGTTGGGTCTAATATTTGGATGACATTGTACCCCAATTTCTTAAACCGATAATGAACTTCGAGATATTTTTTCTCTACTGAATCACTCAAAAGTGTACAATTAATAGGAATATGTCATTTTTATAAAGATAGTTACAGTTTAGTTATAAAGTGTACATGCTTTAAGTCATTTTCTGTTACAGCTAGTCAGTTTATTCCTTACATAAAGAGGGGCATTTTCACACTCTTGGATTTCCTTATTTGTTTTTTCTTTAAAGGAACTGTCCCTGTCCCCACCTGTACGATATCATTCAGCTTGCCTCAGGAAGGCCATGAGTTATGGCCAATACAGTGAAAAAAGGAAATTTTCCAAGGCTGCAAGATTAAATACAGTCAAATTATCTGCAGCAAGATGGATAAAACTCAAAAATATAGTCCTCTTCAGGAAATTACAAAATACATCTGATCTAAAACATTCATTAACATATGGTCATCATCAATATTTAAAATGATGCCTATTTACAAAGGAGACTGTCAGCATTTGTGCAATGCTCAGCTTCCCAAGTTGCCATCTTGGAGATCAAAAGCTAGCACCCATTTCTCCCAAGTGTCATCCCAATTTCTTATTTAGTCTTTTTGACTGAATTTCCATGGTTTCTAGCAACTATCTTGTATCCTTTGCTTATATGCCCCTCCTTCCATTTCCTAGATGCGTCGTTTTTTTTCTTTACAATGTTTTAGAAGCCTCTTATTGCATCCATACTTGTCTCTTTAGATTTTTCCTGTTTTTCTTTCTAGTGGGAATTGTTTGCATTTACACATCCTTTCTAGATACTTCCCCTTCAAAATTTCAAGCCACTAGATTTTACCTACCTTCTAAGTTCATCAAACTGCAGTCTTCTGAAATCCAATATACAAATCTCTCTCTCTTCTATTCTTCCCCTTGATATTATGAACATGATCATTTTTGTCATCTTTATTTATTCAACCAATTCCTCTGTTGGTAAGGATTTCATTCAGGATAGCAGACCTTTATTCCTTTTTCTATCTTCTGAAAATTTTTGAGACTTCTGCCTTGTGGCAGAATAGATTTCCAGATTCAGTAAAAATGGAATACTGCAGTGGAATACTGCATATTTAAAAGCTTGATCATCTGGCACAGTCTTCATATCTTCTGCCTGTCCAATTTGTAGTAAACTTCCATGATGATATTGTTCCCCCCATCTTTTTATCCTTATGTAAATGTTCTCTGGATGATTTCCATAAATTAGATAAATTCAACAAATTAGAAATAAATTATTTCAACTAGTTATTTAAGTTGAAAATGTCAATTTAGAACTTTAATGTTTCATTTTACTGTTATAGCTTCTGGCCTGGATATCTTTCTCTCTGTTTGGAGTTGGATAGAAGATCAGAAGTATTTACAAAAATTGTTCATTTGGATGACATGGAGTTGTTGAACAGTAAAGACGGTTAGTTTAAGAATCAATTATGAATATTAAGTATCTAAGGCGTGCATTTTAATTTAATTAACTCTGAAATAAAACAATTTCATGTAACAATTCTTTTTGAAATTCTATATAAGGAGACATTAGAACATAAATTTTGCACATGATTTTTTAAAATATAGTTCTGCTATAAAGTAATTAAAGGTAATTTGTGGATTTTGAAAGCCTATTATATTTAGTTTTGTTTTAGATTTTTTATATCCATATAATTAGAGTCGAAGTATTATGATTTCCTAAAAACTTGCCCAAAGGCACTTATTGAAATGGGCAGCTATAGAAAGCAAATCAGTCATCTGCTGGCTCCAGAAGTTGAGTAGTAGTAATTGATGATGATGTTCTTTTCTGCCATTCTTCCCTCCAGGCTCCAGTATTAAAACAAAGTTACATCCAGTATTCTCCTTTTAACTTAGTCAACATTCATTCCATTCTGTTTATGATGTAAGTTGAGGAAATGTAAGAATGTAGGATTTAATGTATCCTTGACAGTCTAATATGGCCCAAGATTACTGAGAAAAGCCCAAAAGTTTCCAGACTTCTCACTGTAGAGTTCCTTCTTTGTCAGTGGAAAGGATTCTACAGCAACCAATGGCCACTAGAGATATCAAAATATTATTCTCTAATCACTTGTCTTTCCTTATGGATACAGGTAGTCCTAAGAAGTAGTCCTGTAACAACTATGTTACTAACTTAACTACAGTGATTCACTTAACAACTGTGGCAAGAAATGTTGTAGAATGTGGACAAACAACTGTCTCACTTAAAAACAAATTTTGGGCTTAATTGTGATCATAAGTCAAGGACTACCTGCATATCTTCCATGTTACTTGGAAATTGTGAACAAGTTCACTTTAATCTCTCCTTCCAATTTTCAACGTAAAAGCAGTCACTATGCTTTGAATACGGCCCTCGTTCCATCAGTTCCCTTATATACATGCAAAATGAAATTGAACATATTCCATCTTATCCTATACATTGGATAAGATGTATAGGATAACATGTTGCTAGTATGGCTTTGCAGACGTGTTAGGCAAGCTCCGGGGGTCGCGGGGGGCGAGCGGTGAGCAGGTGGGCAGGGGCGGGACAAGCCAGAATTGATATTTGCCGGTTCTCCGAACCAATCAAAATTTTCCCTACCGGTTTGCGCAAACCGGTGCGAACCGGCTAGATTTCACCTCTACTTCCACTGATGTGTGTTGGACTTTATAAATCCATTGACTGCTGCCTAGATCAGGATTTAGTGAGAGAAATGTCCCATAATGTGTAGCTGTACTAAGGTATTTGCTGCATATCAAGTAAAATAAAAGTGATTTGCTGCAAATAACTTTTTCCATAAATCAAATCTGTATTTAGGAACCGTTCCGAAGACAATAGAAGAATGGAAGTTCCTTCTTTGCCTCGTGAAGAGTCATCACAACACCCATGTTTCACAAAGGGACACAGCTGTTACAAATGGTACTCCTGAATGGTCAAATTCTGTTACTGTTGAAAATGTTGCACTCCTTGCAGCCAGAATAATTGGTCCAGATTGCTCTTTGCAGATGTTACAGGAATGTGATTTGGTAGCTGAATTATCAGAAAGATTTGCCAAGATTTGTGAGATACTAAGAATTGCTGAAAAACGGCAAAGGTAAGTGTTATGAGAATTGTTTCTTACAGACTGTATCCAGAATACCATATTACGATTTAGAAATGTGAACAGAGTTACAGTGCTTCACAATCAATTTTCTTAAATAATGTGATTTCAGTGGTTTTGGTACTATGATTTTTTTTTCTGACAAATAGAACACCAACATGAAATAATAAAATACAAAAGCAAAACTTGAAAGAACTACTTGGTTGCTTGAGCATTTTTCTTTTAAAGACAAATATACAACTATTACATTTTCATATTCAATCTCTATCCAAAAATGCAAAAATAGTTCATTAGACTGAACAATTAAACATGGAGAGCAAATTTGAATAAACAATATGTAATTACAGAATTCAAGTCCCTTTACTTTTGTGCTTTTTTTCTGTTGTGGCATTTTTTTTTCCATTAGAATTTTTCTACTTTTAAGAGCATTGATCAAAAGAAAGTTTTCCAGGATTTCAGTATAATAAATCTGCCAATCAAAATAACTCAACCCTCAACAACTCTATAAACAGTTTATAAATTTATGATTTGTTTTGGGAAATTTTGTGTGATTCCCTCCCCCCCAATTTTCTGAAAAATATTTGACCAAAGATAATATTTAAACTGGTATTGTCACCAGAGGTGTAATAGGTAGCAGCTCCTTCATCAGTCTTGAAAGATTTTGACTGATGTGTCATTTTTAAATATTAAAGCTTTAAAGGCCCCATGAACTTAGGTTCCAGCTTCTTGTTGGGAAGCTTTAGCCTTAAGTATTTTGTGGATAAGTAGACCTTTTCCTCCACTTGGAACAGCCGTTGTGGGGCTCAGTGTCTGCCTGCCTGTTGCTTATAGGTCTGCGCCGCCTTAGCTAGCACTTTCTTGACATTTTCCCACAATGCTTTCAGTATCAACATCCAGTCAGTCAAACTGACTGAGGGAGGTTCGTTTGGGTATTCTGGCATTGGGACAAAGTCCATACCGCTTACTACCTTGAAAGGGGTTAACCCTGTGTTACGGTGAACAGCATTATTGTAAGCAACCTCTGTGAATGGCAGGTCAGCCCAATTAGACTGCTGGTAGTTCACGTAGCACCTCAATACTGTTCTACCATGGCGTTCAATCTTTCTGCCCCTCCATTGGTGCTCAGATACAATGCCGAGCTAAGGCCCTGGGATGATCAGTGGACCACAAGAACTCCCTCCAGATACATTACTATTATAGACAGCTTCTGATGACTCACTATAAAAGTTATCAAATCCAATGTCCATACTTTGTAAAGATTTCCAAGATACTGTACTATATTTGATGCAATACTGAGTTTCTTCCTTTAATATTAAACAAAATATGGAAACTTCCCTTTCCTGGCTATAGTTTCTTAAAACTAGATTAAAGAAATACATCTCTCTTGAAGAAAATTAAGGTAGTTTTGTTTCGTGCATTTTCTCAGTTTTTAAAAATTTAAATTTAAGGTAGTTTTGTTTCGTGCATTTTGTCAGTTTTTAAAATTTTATTTTGAATTAGGATTTTTATTTTATTTAGTTTATCAAAGATGATAATAGGTCTTACGAGCTCATAAAAAGTTGGCGCTGTGGTAGTGACAAGTATGTTATATTTCTGGGTCAATTAGCTTGATGAAATAACTTATTTCTTTACCATTTTTTTCTTTATTCTTTACTTCTGTTGGCAGAGCCCTGATCCAGTCCATGCTAGAAAGATGTGACAGATTTCTGTGGTCTCAACAAACATAAAAACACCCTTGAAAGGATAACGATAAGCACAATTTTTTTATATTGCATCATTTAAAGAAAAACCTCCCTGTATAGAAAAGGTGCAGTAATAAATAAAGCTGTTTTTTTTCTTAGATATCTGTTCATTATTAGAGTATATTCCCAATTATTTATGATAAGTGTTGTGCTGCATGACATTATCACCAGAAAGATGGAAAACCATTTATATCCAAACTATTTTTTCAACTAATGGGGACAGGCATGAAGATGAAATTCTTTATTCTTCCTATTATGTATTGTATGCGTGTGTATACACACACAGTTAAATTTGGTTATACTAAAAGAATTATTTAGCAACTTTTCTGTCAAAATTTTTGGATTTTTTAATAAAACAGCTTCAAATGAATATAATTACAAATACTTTATCATTAAAAAATCAAGATGTACTTTCTGAATTAAAACTGAAATATTTGGCATGGTGCATTGTTCAGTTAAGCATTGTATGATTGTATCTAACATTCCACATATGTAAAAATAGTGAAACTTTACTAGTTATATTAAAAAATGAAAGAATTAAGCAGCAGTACTAATATATAATTCCAAACAGACATTCATGTAACTTACATGTATTTAAAACTTGACTATTTCAGCATTTAGTGTGTTGATACAATTCACTGTGGAATAGAGTGAGGAAAAAAATACCCATTTTTTTCTAAAAACATGTCTGAAAGAGGTAGGAAGGGGGGTTGTCTTACTTTGATTTTCAAGAAATTGAAGACATTGCTGGTAGATAAATGAAACTTTCTTACCTTGCATCTGATTGTGTTTTTCATGTATGCACTTACAATGGTTTGAATAAGCATCTAAATTATACTTATGTATGATCCATGGCATGGACCATGTATTACCGTACTAATTTTTGTTTGTCACTAAGGTAATGATTTTTGGTTTTGGTAGCTGAGGAAGGGAAAGAATCATAAATTTATTATGATTAGTCTTGCATTTTGTTAAATTGAATTAGAATTGCACCATCTTTATTGTCTAGTTTACGGCATTTCAAGGACATACATTTCATACTCCTACTTATTCATGTGTTTCAGGATAGAAAGCGTGCAGAAATGTCTCTTTTTATCTAAGGTTGAATAAAGCAAAAGAAAGGAAATTTGTTAGAGCATTAAATAAAAGACATAACTGTAGGCCACAATCCAAAGAATCCCATTCTCACATGCAGAGGCTGATCTGTTTCATCTCCATAGACGCATAGCAGCGTATTGTTTTATTTTGGGAAGGTTTTCTATGGAACCAGGGGGTGGGCTAGAGCCACTGTTTAACCCTTGAAATCTGGGCTTACCCTGTTGTATAAAAGAGTACTACCTCAAGTTTGTTTTAAAACTGATTTAGATGCACAAGGAGTTCATGAAATAGTACTTATATTTTGCACTGCATTCTATTTTTAAAATTATTTTTATTGTATGTCTTCTGTCTTCTATTTTAACAAGAAACGATTAACAAGCACTCAGTATTACTTTGTAAGCATTTTGATATTAACAGAAATCTGGAATCATGTTCGGTTTTTTACCTAACCTGATGTTTAATAAAGTTAATATAATTTCCTTGTTATTTCTTTATTTTCCAGGACTTTCAGTGATAAAGTTTTACCACTGAATTTTAGATTTAACTCTTTTTTATAATGTTCGTGTTTCATTGAAAAACATTTCACTTTTCTTAAATATGACTAATAAATTTAATCACATAGAAAGCTTAGAATTGTTGAAACTGAAATTCCTGTACTTTTCAGCTAAGATCCCCCAAAAGAGAGAGATAGCACAGAGAACAAAGAAAGCTTTATATTGGCACTTGGACTTTAATCAAATCTTCCAAATAGATGCGTAATGCCAAAGTTGAGCTTTGTTTTGCTGGGGCAGCTAAATCAGAAAGAGGTTTTCCTGTGGTTATCTATTAAGGAATAAAAAGATAATTTAAGAAACCAAGCAAGGATTGCAAGTTTTTTCTTCCTGTGAGATGTGAAAATTTCTTTTACACACTTTATTATTTTAATGCAGTGTTTCCCAACCTTGGCACGTTTAAAATATGGCATGGCTGGCTATGGAATTAGTCTACACATTTTAAAGTTGCTAATGTTGTTCTAAAACACTGTTCTAAAGCCAAGCACATCTGTTAGTCTGACTTTTTTTTTCAGGTGAATAACATAGTCACTTTTCCAATATTTTAATTGTTAAGCATTTTCTTGGATTTGATACAGTAGCAAGCTTTTATAACATATTTCTAGATTTTATTAAATTATGCATATATACTCCTATTGAGGCAATTGAGTTTTCCATTTTGGAGCTGAAGGGGCTGTAACACCAATTCTTTCACACCTTTCCTGTGTAGTATATACTTAATATATTTATGAGTGGATAGCCTGAATCATAAATTAAAATTACAAATATTACATAAATAAAATACTACTTCCACTATCTGCTTGTCTGGATCTATTTGGATATCGCTAATCTTTCATTTCCTTGCTTGAAGTGTGTATGTGGACGCGGAAAATGATTGAGGTACTGACCCTATAGTCAGGGATAAAATTGATGGCATGTGAAAAATGTAAGAATTTGAGTAGATCAAAACAAATGTTCAGAATAGCATTTCCTTAGGATTTGAAATCACATTTTATGTGGAACTCTAGTTCTGGTTTTGACTGATATTTCAGAGGTCAACTCTCCCATCAGTTAAGTTTAATACAAGTAGTCCTTGACTTGCAGTCATTTAATGACTGTTCAAAGTTACAACGCTACTGAAAAAAGTGAGTTTTTACCGCTTTCGACACTTACAACCATTGCAGCATCCCCATGGTCACATGATCAAAATTCAGATGCTTGGCAAGTGGTTCATATTTATGACGGTTGCAGGTCCCAGAGTCATGTGATCACCTTTTGTAGTCTTCTGACAAGCAGTCAATGGGGAATCCAGAATCATTTAACCACCGGGTTATTAAATAAATGAAATGATTCACTTAACAACTGTGGCAAGAAAAGTCATTAAATGGGGCAAACTCATTCAACAAGTGTTTCATTTAGCAACATAAATTTTGGGCTCAATTGTGGTCGTAACTCGAGGACTACCTATACTTGGGTTGATTACATAGACATACCCATGCTGGTTTCTTGGAAAATGTATGGAAATTGTTTGCTGTTGCTTTAGGTAGCTGAAGTAGGGTTTTTTTTAAAATTCCCAATAAGTGATTCTTGGGTATGCAATAAACGCAGGAACATCTTCCAAGAGCCACATTGCAATTGTTCTCCCAAGGTGGGGGGGGGGGGGAGAGGAAGGATCAAGTTTGAAAATGGGCTAAATCCAGATAGGGGTTTCAGAGAAAGAAAAACCACCAAAATCAAACCCTGAGAGGAAAGGCAGTTGAATAGAGACTCAACAATGTTATCAGCTCCTCCATTGGAAGTCTATCTTATCTTTCCTGGTCATTTGACCCAGAGGAGTTAACAAGGAGCTAAGAAGCATTTTTTAAAGCCACATTACTCAACAGGCTTTTCCTACCTTATTTAATGTAAAAAAACACAAGATACAAGCACACAGGTAAAAAGCCTTGAATGGATTCCAGGTGCTTGCCACCATATAGTTTTCCTTGACAGCTTTACGGCTTACCGCTGCCTTCCCCGCGGGAGGATGGATGGAGATATATATATATATATATTCCAAATCTCCAGGTGACTTTTTCCCCACCCACCCAGATATTAACGAGGCCAAACGACCTCGCACGCCTTGGAAGGCAGTGAAGGTCGGCCGGGTTGCCGCCACTTCCTAAACAGCAACCAAGACGCTGCATTTGAACGGGGAGAACGTGCGAGTCGCGTCCGACCTGCCACCCGTCCTCCAGCGTCTCGGCGCTTCGCTCGCACAACCCCCGAGGAAGAAGTTGCAACGAGAAGCCGGCGGAGGGCGCTAACGTCTGGGGGCGGCAGCCCTCGCCTCCGCGTCAGAAAAGCCGAAAAGGCTGGGCGCGTGTCGAGGACGGACGCGTCTTATCCGAGACGGGGAACGCAATACTAATTCCGGGCCAATTGCGAGAGGAAGCTCCTTCCCTCCGGGAAAGCGGAGGCCCCGGCGGCGCCCCAGCTTCAGCCCGAGCTCTTTTCCAACTGCGAGAGGGAACGAGGTTTGTCGCCCCGCCCGAACGGCCCAGGCCCGAGGCCGCTGATGGGTTGGCTCAGCCCAGGGGAGGCGGGGGCAGAAGGAAAGCTGGGGAGGAGGTGGAGTCATCTAGGAACAAAAAAAAACAAAAAAAAACTCGGGCCAATCGGAATCGGCCCCCGGACCGGCGGGAAGCAAAATTTTATGCGCGCGCGCCGGGGGGGGGGGAAAGGGGGCGCGAGTTAAGGCAGAAACGGGGAGCCGCGCTGCGGCGCTGGGATTTCAGGGGAGGTTGTCGTGGGCGGCGGGAGAAACGAGGTCCCCGGATCTCGTGGCTTGTGGAAAATTGGTTTTCTGTGAATGGGGCTTTCCTGAGGACGAGGGCGAGGAGGAACAAAATCCCTAAGCGACCAAACCTTTTAACTCGATATAGTTCAGTCCTTTAGCTCGACCCCGACTGGTTTTCGGTTCTAGGGCTCTTAATTTGCCCCAGAGGGTTGAAAAAAACCCCCAATGATTATCTTTCCCTTTCGTTACTGAATTCCTCTGACTTTGTTTTCCCCTTTCTGGTTTTATTTTATATTTATATTTGTACAGGTAGCCCTTGTCTTACGTCTTACGACAGTTTATGTAGGGACCGTCCAAAGTTATGTAGGGACCGTTCAAAGCACTGAAAAAAGTGACTTACGACCGTTTTTCACACTTTCACATCTTGGTAGCATCCCCATGATGCTTGGCAATTAATTATGACCGTTGCTGTGTCCCAAGGTCATGTGATTGCCTTTTGGCAACCTTTTGGCAAGCAAAATCAATGGGGAAGCCGGATTCACTTAACAACCTGTTACTAATTATCAACTGTGGTGATTCACTTAAGAACTGTGGCAAGAAAGGTCGTAAAATGGGGCATAATTCACTTAACATGTTTGTGTTAAGGGATAGAAATGTTAGGCTCAATTGTGGTCATAAGTCGAGGACTACCTGTAATTAGTTATATTGAACAGGCCTATTCTTTCCTAGGAAATTGGAAATTACTTAGATATCATTCTCAGGAATTTTAAATTCAACAGGACATATCTGAATAGCTTTGAACTTCCAGTTATAGAAAACATGTCAGCGTATTTCCTCCTAACAAACAAGTCAGTAGGCATGTATACATCTTCAGCTGGGTTTTTTAATTTCTTAGGTGCAGTATGAGAGGGCATTGTTCTGAAGCCATGTGAGTTTAACAGGCTTTTCAACAATTAATTCTGGATATATTTATTTTTAAACCTAGGAAATTATTGGTTTTAGAAACACATTGTTTACTATTTGGCAGGCAAGTATTGCAAGGCATTGCTGCAGGAATGGACAGAGAAACAAGTGTCAAGTATTTACAAAGCATTGAAATGTTAAAATTGGGAGGGACCATGGATATCTTCAACCAGTTGCAAGAATCTTACTGCTGTGGCCTTCCACATCTCTTGCTAACAAAATTAATGCTTTTTGGCCTTATCCTTAAGACAGTTTTCTTTTCAAAATAAAATGTTTGAACTCTTGTTTCCTACTCTTTTTTTAAGGAACCTTTCAATCTATTAGTAGGATAGCATTGCATAAATATGGACAGAAATCCTTCACCCCCCTCAAGTGATTCAGAGGAAGAAGAAGTGGCTACTGGGGATTCTATTGGAAATACAGTTTACAGCAAACACTGGCTGATTGGTGTGCTTGAGAAATTAATTGAGGTGCTCTGTATTGATTATCTTCTTTGTGTGCACTTCTTATATGCTGAATGTGAAACAAATCTTTTTATAAAGTGTGGCAAGCATAAGGCAGGTTATACATCAGAGTCAGTACCTTGGGAACAATTGTTTAATAGCTAATTGGGAAATAGCTTAAATTATCACTCAAGTTTGCAGATACAGAAGATGTAATCAGTGTGTTAAAAATGATACTCAAGGGTCTTCTGTTAAAATTTGAACAAGGTCATTCAAAAACATGAATAATTTTCTAATGGGAGAAACCGAATGTGAGTTAAATAATTACTAAAAATATTCAGTTATTCAATGATTAATTCAGGATGTATCGGAACAAAGAAAAACCCACAGGGCAGATTCTAAATAAATTCATTGTATTAACAAAACACAGATGCCATAGATAAAAGACAACTCATATTATGCAATTACTATAGTGCTGGCGTAGACATGTTGAAGTGTTAGGTGATTTCCTATCATGGCACTAATAATGTATATGCAAATTTCAAACTTTTCCACCCTGGGTTTATCAAAAGTGAATGTCAACAGTCCAAAGATATGGTAGAGTTTGGGACTTTCCAGAGAAATTCCTTTTAATTTAATTAACTGAACCAATAGGAGTAAATAGGAACCAATAGGAGTAAAAAACAATAAATGCTCTTATTTCAAACAGTACCTAGCTTTGAACAAAGAGAGACAGAGTAGCAGAATATGTAAGCAAAGTACACATTAACAAAGTGTCAGCATATCTGTGGTTATTTGTAATTAGATTGCATAAATATCATTTGATTATCATCATTGGCCAATAGCTTGCCTGCACTTGTGTCAGAAACACCAAGGCACTTCCAGGTTGAAAGGATTAGCTGGTGACATCACAATTCCCTGGGGGACACCCAGCTGGAGTGAAGAATGGGAGCTCAACTCTGCACTTGGGTCTTGAACATAGGCGTGCTAACCTCCAACCTAGCGTCCTAACCATGTGAGCCATGATGCTCCTGGCCAATAGTTAAGAGTTATAGATGCATACGTAGGGTACATATGTAGCTTTATATGTAAAATATATAAAATGTAAAACAAAAGATCACATTGATATTAAAATGTCTGATCTTTTAATAACCTGGGTGGACTCTGGTTACAATGAATAACATTCCCATAACTGCTACAGTAGTTTAATTGCAGCATAAATATATTTGTTATGCTTTATGTAACTAACAGTAATTGTTACAATAACTACTTTAGTCTACTGGTAGGTTTTTCAAAGTTACATTGTAATTTTATATCCATGTTTTTATTTACTCTACAACTTTGTTAACTCTTAAAAGGATACTTCAAAACTGAACAATGAAGAAGAACAAATGGAACTAGATGAAGAGATGGAGAATGATATTTGCAAAGTATGGGACATGTCAATGGATAAGGTATTAGTTAAAACTACCTTCTGTAGAGTATTGAAATAATTTGGGAATAGTATTGAGTATATGTAATATTATCTAGAAACTATTAAACCATGCTAGTCATAATTTAAAGATTTCTGAAACATTTTTTTTTTGTAGAGGGTGAGTATCTTTTTCAAGCAAAAATGTATCTTTATTTTCTCTCTCTCTCTCTCTCTCTGTCTATATCTGAGAAAAATCTCAGAAAAGTTTAAGTTGGAAATATATGGAATTACTTTTTAAAATTAGGCAGATGTCTTCAAATTGGCTTCAGCTGCTGCATATACAAATACTCACTGTCTTGGCCTGTCTTTAGTTAGTAATATCTAGTACAGTAATTCTTCCAAGAACAATCCTATAGTATCCTTGATAGGGTCTGTTTTCTTAATCTCTTGCCATTCTATATCCCTCAATTTTTTGGGTATGATAATTTTTTTGTAGACCGTTATCTGCTTCTATCTTATGCCAAAAGTCTGAGCTTTTGCTTTCTAATCTGCCTTTATAACTGCCTCCATAGTTATCATTTGAAAACATGTATCTTCTTTCTGTTCTTTGTTATGGTACTTCCAGCTTCCATATGCTTCCCTTAAAACCAAAAAAGCCATAGCTTTTACTATTCTGAAATGTCTTTTTCCATCATGATTTTGCCTTATGTTTGTCATTGTCTTCCTAGTATTAGATTTTTAATTTGTCCAGCATACTACCTGTTTTCATTTTATCACTGTTAACTGCAAGTTCACTTAGCATGCAAGATGACATTATCTTTGTTTTACTTAAGATATTTCATATTCCATTTTTAACTTTCAAAAACAACTTTTTAAAAAAGTCTTTTTTACGTTTGGTTAAGAAAATGTTACCCTCTGTGGATCTCAAATTGTCAATCTCCAATTTACTTTTCAGCTGTAAATTCTTCTAATTGGTTTTGTTACACCATTTTATCTTAACATGTTTCATGTTCTAAGAATCTACATGATCTTTGGCTTTAGTCAGTGAAGTAAAATTTATTTTTTGCATTTTCATGCTTGGCATTATCCATCTCAGGTTGTGTCCCACTGAAACCTACCTATCTGGCATTCTCTATCTGGTTTGCTCTACTTTTCTTTGTAAGATTTTAAGCAAAAATTTGCTTGTAAGGGACAGGGATTCCCAAAATATGGATCTCATTTTTCTTTTTACACCTAATCAGGTTTGTATAGACAGCGTTGGAACATGATCAAATCTTTTTCCATGCTTTGTTACTCATTTTACCTGTACAAGTTGATAAATTTAAGAATCTCTGTGAGATAGATAGATAGATAGATAGATAGATAGATAGATAGATAGATAGATAGATAGATAGATAGATAGATAGATAGATCTCACAGAGATTCTTAAATTTATATATAAACTATTAAAAAGAATGGTATTTTTAAGTTGTATATTAATTCCTCAACCTGATCCCTGTAAAACTTACTCATAATTTTCTACCCAGATTTATTGTTATGTGGGTTAGCAGTAACATTTTGATGCCCAAGAACCTTTGGCATAGATTGTTTATTAAATCTGTGTAAAGTTCCTCACATTGATCTTATTTCTCTATGTTCTCCAGATCATATCTTAAATTAAGCACTGGTGAGTTTTGTTGATAGTACCTGTCTTGTACTATCTATTCATTAATGTTTAGATCATTTGTTTATGATCAGCTGGTTTTCTGAATAAATGAGAGAAAGAAAGTATGTAAGGTCAACCACATTACTGTGTTGCCAAGAACCATTCAGAGGAGATAACACTAATATAAGTTCAAACTTTAAACAGAAAACATTATTTGTGATGGTGCTAGCAGAAAAAGTTTTGTAACTTGTATATGTAACTCCAAAATGAACTTTTAAAAATTATGCTACTCGTCACCAAATAAGCTTTGTTTCACTATACATCAATAATCCAACTTTCTTGCTTTCAGGATGTTGCTTTATTTTTACAAGAGTTTAAAGCCCCTGACATATTTATGGTTTTTCTTGCAAAGTCCAAGTGTCCTCGACTTACTGTAAGTTCTATTATGAATCTATGTTTATTACTTATGTAGTTGAGTTTTGGACCATAATGTGCAGTTGAATAAAGCACAAACAGCAAATAAGGATACAATCTTAAAAAGTAGGAGAAAGCCATTAAATACAAGTAGTCCTCGACTTACAACTACAATTGAGGCCAAACCTTGTGTTACTGAGTGAAACAGTTGTTAAGTGAGTTTTGTACTGCTTTACGACCTTTCTGGACACATTCTGGTCACTGCAGTTGTTAAGTAAGAAGCACGGCTGTTAAACAAGTTTGGCTTGTCAGAAGGACGCAAGAGGTGATCACATGATCCTGAGACACTGCAACTATCACAAATATAAGTTGCCAAGCATCTGAAATGTGACCATGGGGGTGCTACAACTGTTGGGAATGTGAAAAACTTTCCCAAGTCCCTTAACTTCGAATGGTCACTAAATGAACTGTTGTAAGTCGAGGACTATATGTAACTGACTAAATATTTCTCCATTACTTATAGTATACTTCTATGTTTTTCTAAATATTTTATCACTGGTTATAGCAGTATTTTTCAATGTCTGCAGCTTTAAGATCTGAGGGACTTGCCAACAGGATGAGAATTAATTAATTAATTAATGTTACTAATCTTGAGAAACAGTAGTTACAGAATCATAGGATTGTGTACTTCTGTGCTTCTATTTAACAAATATTAACTGACATATCCTGATTGTCCATGACTTGGCATAACTAGGATTTTAAATTATCTGGATATGACTTCCAAAATTGCTGTTGTTTTTAACCATTTAGTCGTGTCCGACTCTTGGTGACTTTATAGGCAAGAGGTCTCCATGCTACTCTGACCAACACAGCTTCTTTCAATTGTATGTTCAACTTTGCATCAGATTCGATGTTATTGAGCCAGTGTGTTCTTTGCTTGCCCTTTCTTCTCTGTCATATAATAAAAATTTACACAATGGGATAATTAAAATAAGGAGTATCTTGATAGTCACATTGTCACATTGTTAACAAGAGATCGATTGATTTGTTAGATTTATTGCATGTTTCCTTTAGGAGCTCAAGGCAGTTTATGCAGCACTTCCTCCTCTGCCTATAAGATAATGCAGCTTGTAGAAAATGACAGTATACATACCAATGTGTTGTTTTGTGCAAAGGCTATCGGTGCAAGAAATCTAATACTTAATAAATATGTTATTAAACCTTATTAAAGGATTTGGTTAAAGTTATTTGCTGAGAAAAAAAATGAGAGCATAGAGAACCAAATTCCTGCTTCAGTTGATTCTGCATATGTTGAGAACACACCTAAGCATATATTTCTTTGATAATGTTTACCTTAATGCACATATAACTTTATGTTAACTGACTATATTTTTCATTGCAGGAAATCTGTGTAGGTATTCTGGGAAATATGGCTTGCTGCCAAGATACATGCATATCTATTAGTAAAGATGAGAATCTGGGGTAAGGTATTTTTTCATGATTTTCAGACTCCAGTTTTAGCTCCTGTTGCTACTAAAACACCATTTAGTACACACCGACTCTTAATATAGAATTAAAGAAAAAATATTCTTGATGTTAACGTTTGTAAGGCTTTGCAGGTGGATATAAATGTTTCTTAAAGAGGAAGATACAGAAAACTCAGTGTCGTGTCCAAAAGTAAGAATAAAAGGAATATTAGGGGGGTGGGAAATGACTTTATACATATGTATTAGCAAACATTATCAAGGTCAAGATTTTTTTTTTGCCTGGCTACATTAGCAGGATTTATATCTTTATTGTAATCTAATTTGTCCAGTTGTTTAATTTTCATGTTCCTCCCCCCATTCCAAAGCAACCCTATCTCTTTTCTCACTTCCATTAATTCTTTGTTTATCCTTCCAGCTGTGGGAACTGCAGTTTTAATATAGTGCGAATAGAACCTTATCAAGAATAGCCTGTATCTTGGAGATGCCCAGATAAAATCTTTGATTCCTCCTTTAAAAGATAAAGCCTGCTATTGCAAGGATCTAGTCAAACTTCTTTTTCATTTCAAAAGAGCTGTATAGTATGAATGCAAAAGATTGCTCTTCCAAAACTCAAGGCAATCAGATGTTAAATCTGTTATCTCCTAGCCATTTTCCCACTGCTAGTTTAACTCATTCTTCCTTGTGTCAGCAAAAACACTGCTGTTGTAAATTGGGATGTCTGGATTGACTGGTTCTGTAGTGACTTGGTGCCAAATTATGCTGTACTTGTTCTTTGGGTGGCATACCCTCTCTCATGGTGTTATTCTGGCAGAAAACATATCCAGATGCTAGCACAAGAAATAGTGAAGTGCTACATTTGCCTTGTTTGTGGCATTTTACCTATGCCATATTTTAGTTTTGTGCTATCCTTCTTTATTCCTCTCCTTTGTTTTGTTTTAACTGCTAGTCTCATTTTATGTGCAATCAAAAGGCATGTGTTAAGGAAAGGCACTGAATTTGACACTGAGCCAGTTCAGAAATATTATTTTCCCATTATGGTTTCCAGGCAATTGTATCTCTTCTTGTGTTTGGTGTGTTGGGGATGGGTGCAGGGTTAAGGGAATCATGAGAAAGAGAAATGTTTTGGGAAAAACAGTAGGGCTTGCCTGCAGCTTAATATTCGGTTTGATTTTTAAATGGGGAGCAAGGTAGCAAGTGCAGACACAGACCAAATAGAGAGAGCCGGGACGAAAAGATTGATTAAAAGGGGCCATGCCTCTGGATATTTCCATATCTGTGCCAGACACTATGAACCTGGTCATGTAAATAGGAAATGTGGAACATGAGTAGTTCAATGGTAAAAGGTGTGCTTTATGGACCAGTGATCTGCCTGTTTAATGCTATATTCTTACAGGTAGTCCATGCTTAGCAACTGCCTCGTTTAGCAACCATTGTGCATGTGACAGTGATGAAAAAGTAATTATGACAGTCCTCACATTTATTTACACTTCAGAGACAAATTTCGTGTGTGCCTGATCACAGTTGGCCAATAAAGAATTCTGTCCTGTCCTGTTCTGTCCTACCTTACCGTACCCTACCCTACCCTATTAATGAGGTCTACCTTCCTGTTTCAATGTCCTATATAACATCTCTTATATTATGCAAAACAGGACAATGTTGTTGCTGTTGAATTATTAATTAGTAGAATCTTACTGTTTCCTCCAAAATGGCTTTGCTACAGATTTTATTAGAAATGTTACAAATATATTTGTGTAGAACCAGCTACTTGGATTGATGTTGTAGATCAGGGCTGTCAAACTATCAGCCCGCGGGATGGATGCGTCATGCGCTGGCTATGCCCACACTTGGTTTAGCAAAGGGAAAAAAGTTGTGATACATCACGTGATGATGCCATGACGACGCGAGTTTGACACCCGTCATAGATCATTCTCTCTGAATCACTCAATAAGTCATGTTTAATGAAATATGTCAATCAATGTAATCAAACTAGGAATAAAAAGTAGTGTCCTACAGTAGCGGTCCCCAACCTTTCCTGCTTGGCAGCCCAGTGGGGGAAGAGGGGATGGTTCTGTGTGAGTGGCAGCCATGCATGCAAACAGGCGCAGCTCCATCTGCGCAAGTGGTGGGTGTGAGCACCAGGGGACCTGTGTCTGCACGTTCACCCACTGCTTGTGCAGCCCAGTTCCCAACGGGCTGCAGCCCAGAAGTGGGATGCAGCCTCGGGGGTTGGGGACTCCTGTCCTACAGTATCACGAGCATCTCATTCAGCATAAACAATAATAAAAAGTGGTAGGCTGGCCTTAACTTTCAAAGACCTATTTAAAAAGCACAGTTTTAAGCATTCTTCTGTAGATCAAAAAAAGGCAGTATATGTATGTTGGAACTACACTTGAAAAGGGCTGCCTTCTGTAGTTTGTACAGGTAATCCTCCACTTACGACTGTAATGGAGTGAAGAATTTTAGTCATGACAGTTGTAAACGAAGGCATGCACACAACCTTGCTTGATTTTATGACTTTTTTTGTGGCGCTCATTCCTATGGATATTTTTCTTGGCGGAAACCAGCCCCAAAGGTTAGAAACTGGCAAAAATTGTCATAAATTGGAGTCATGTGGAATGCTGCAACCGGCCATAAAGGTGAGCTGGTTGCCAAGCACCCAAAATATAGTCAGGTAACTTCAGGTTATGTATGCATGTGAATTCTGGACTTGAGTTGTAAGTAGCTTTTGGGGGGGTGTCTGTCATAACTTTGAATGTTTGCTAAGCAAGGACTACCTGTAGTAAAACATCCTCCAATGTTGCACTTGCACTTTATTTTGGCAACTCTAAATGTTAAGGATGGGGCAAGGCTCAGGAAACATTGACAGATGTCTGAGTAAAGGCATAGAAAATAACGATTGTCACATGTTGTATGCTGCTTAACCGATACGTAATTTTTCCAGACAAATAGTGCTTCATCGTTTATGTGATTCTGATTCCCCGACTCTGCTTGAAACAAGCAGGTGAGCTTGTTTTTGTTTGTTTGTTTGTTTCTCAGTGATTAAAATACCTTTATCATAAGAGACAATGGTAAGCTAGAATGATAGAATTCTGGTTTACCTGGAAAGAGTCATGATGTTTGTGTACACAGATTTGTAGCTTGTATGCTTGTAGTTTGTAAATGCTAAATGCTTGTAGCTTCTCTTGCAGTGAAAT
Organism: Oxyrhabdium leporinum; assembly: GCA_032468155.1. NCBI lineage: Eukaryota > Metazoa > Chordata > Lepidosauria > Squamata > Cyclocoridae > Oxyrhabdium > Oxyrhabdium leporinum. The sequence continues at coordinate 34,995 of JANHFL010005960.1, forward strand.
GCAATTCTCTGATCTGGTCAACTCTGTATGGTTGTTTTATACAAACCAAGATTTCTGTTTAATTCATTCAATTTTTTTCCCCAGATCAGAAGCCAGACATGCCTACAGTACTTTGCTTGTAAAGATAAACCACTGATGGAATTAATGTTGCTTGATTATAAATTAGCCATAATTCTGGTTTAGTGTTAAGTGTAAATGAGGCCATTTTCTAATACTCTAAAGTTCAAATGTCTGAGTAAAATAAAATACCAATATGTTTACTCAGTGCATTTTTATCTTCCTTTTCTTACAACTGTTGTCTCCAAAAGCTGCTCATATCAGTTTTAAAACTTATTAATCTGACAGTCCAAATAAGCGGAGGTTAAAAGGAGGACTAGTTCTTTTAAGACCATAAAGATGATGAGCATGTATACTGGCATGCATATATAGGTATATTTAAAGGAATCTAGTTGATCTTCCTTTTGGTAAATGATTTAAATGATCTGTTGTTTTTCTTCATGGTCCTATCTCCTCGTGATCATTGGTCCCCCAAACAGGTAATTAAAAAGCAATTACAAAGATAGTAGATTCACTTTTTATTAATTTTACTTGGGAGAAGTGCTACTGAATTCAGTAGGATGCTTCCAGGACTTCTATACAGTATTCTTACTTTCCCTTTACTCGGTCTTCACAATTAAATTGACTTCACATATCATTTATTTGATTTTAATTTTAATTGTATATATAATCAACAAACACCATGATAAAAACTGAAGAGTGCAACCCTATACAAGCTAATTTAGAAATAGATTTAATGAGCTTACCTTTAGATGCTTATAGGACTGATATATACATTTGGGCTTTTCAAAAAAATCTCACATTGTTACATTTCCATTTGTACTTTAGGTTACTGTTGACTTGCCTCTGTCAATTTGAAGTGGCTAATATTTGGGTGGAGAGAATCAGACAAAGTCCGTCTGTCTATAACTGTTTCTGCTTTATCATGTCTAGTTCTACAAATGGTAAGCCAATATATTTTATTGTATCAAAGAGCATTTTTTAAAGAAAGGAAAAATGCACAACACCTAATGTACTTTGATTATGGGAATCAAACATTTTAAATTACTTATAGGGAAAACTTTGCTCAAAGCATTTCTAGTTAAACAAAGAATCCACGATACAGTGAAACCATGTGAATCAGTGGAGTAGCTTTGGTGGTTATAATATCTTTGGGTTGTCCATAACATACTATATTTACATTAATATAAAATAGGAATGTGGTTAGATTTTCATAATGCACTGTTGGCACGTTCACAAACTGAAAGAACAATGGAAACATCTTGAGTCTCTAGCAATCCAAGTCTTGGGGAAAAAAGACCTTCAGTTGTAGGTGCCATAAGTGGCACTGATTTTCTGAATTGTCTTAAATATATTTTCAAAGGCAAACAGGGTAAAAGGAGAAGAGTGCAAGATATGAAACAAAAAGGTATAACATTTCCAATTAAAAGGTTGTAGGCAGGTGGTATATGATGCATGCCCTTTCATACTCCAAAGCACAGTTTGGCCTCGAAATATTTAGTAATAGCTAGTAGCATAAGATTAAACTGCTGTTTGGAAATCCACATCCTAATTCTTAATGCTATGCTTTATTGTATCACTCCTACAGAGTGAATTGAAAAAAGTATAAAACTTAAGAAAAAAGGTAAAGAAAAAATATGCAAGAAACATTACTTGGGGGAGTGGGGTTACTGTCAGGGTTCCAAGTAACATACCCGCAACAAACAAAACTCTGAGGCAGGTAGATTCCTCAAAGAATAAGTTTATTGGATATGAGGACCCGGATTGTGGGGGCAATATTCTGAGGTATATTGGATTAATATACTGATGTAAGAGTATTGCTTA
>JANHFL010005960.1:53797-64368 GCA_032468155.1 Oxyrhabdium leporinum
GTGTGTCTGTCTGTCTGTCTGTCTGTCTGTCTGTCTGTCTGTCTGTCTGTCTGTCTGTCTGTCTGTCTGTCTGTCTGCGTGAATGAAGGCAGTTTTAGGACATCAGTCACAATGTGGCCATTTCTTACTTCCCTGCCTATATATATGCAAAGGCGGTATTACATGTTGATATAATGTTATCATGTCCTGAAGGTGCTCACCTCAAAAGATTTTCATTCATCTTTCTCTTGCTTCTTGACATTTCTAGCAAGACACACTGAATCAAAGTAAGAACAGAATGAGGTATGAGACAAATAAAGCAGCCGGATTCTAGGTCCACCCAAAGGGACTTTTTCTTATCTTTTTCCTCTGCAGATTCCAAACTAACCATATGTATATGTTATGGAGGAATTGGGGGTGGGAACAAATTACCTCCATCCTTTTTGTGCCTGGAAACCGTTTCAGTCAAACAATGTCCACGGGCAAACTAGTGGAATAAAAATTAAGAAAGACTTTTCATGGCATATATGTTTCTTTGGAAATTGCAATGGTCTTGACAGATAAATGGAATTAATTCCAATAAAAGAAGTGCTTTATTGATAGACTAGATATATTTGTAAGTCAGGGTTGAACTGTGGGGTCCTTAGAGATCTCTGAGCTTGCTGGTTTTCTTGTAGATGTTTCATTACCAAACTGTGCAACATCATCAGTAAAACACCTACTTCAGAAAGCACCTAGAACCCAATAGAATGCTTAATATTTATGGATGCCAATTGTTGTAGGAAGTGGGTGGGGAGAAATAATAGAAGTGTGTTCAGGTATTAAATTCTATTTATCTCTGAGGTCACCTATTTTTCCTTTTGGAGCAATGGAGGCTTTTTTAATAAACATAAGTCACATCCATTCCTTTGTTCCACTTTAGAAAACATACAACTTGGTCAGTGATTAAATAGACTACGTGTTTGCTCTGAGTAGTTCCTTCACTCATCAGTGCCAATGGTATTTGATTTCTGTATAAATGATTGTTTTATTTCACATGAAAAGGTCAGAATTACTTCTTCAAACAGTTGCAAAGGCAAATGTGCAAACAATGATTAGGCTATGAGTAGATGTGCTTTTCTTGGTTTATATTATGTCTCTGTCTTTGGTTTATATTATGTCTCTTGTCTTTGATTGACAAGACCAGTTATTATCAGTCTATACTTATTAACTATGAATAATCTATTTCATTTCCATGGAATTAGGTTTTATCCCACCAATAATGCAATGATTTACCCATTTACCTAATTTATGCATTCTAATCTCTTACTGCCGGCAGCTGATTTTTTTAAAAAAATAAAATTACAAAGATGCATATGGTTAATTTCTGTTCCTATACATGCAATTGCTTGGAATATTGCTTTTTAAAAATATGTCTTAGTTACATTTTGACTACATTCACTTCTGCTTCATCTGTGAAATTAACCCTGATGAAGTGATGTCTCTTATCAGACCACAATTTTGTGCCTATTTCGCTCATTTTGAGGAAACACAGAACCATTTTATTTTTGCTTCTGTTCTATTGCATTTCTGCTGCCAGGACTTAAAACCAATTTCTGTTTGTCTTCCCACCTGACTGCTTCATTTAATTTTCCATATTTAATTCTCTTTTTGATCTCTCCTCTTTGTTGAGGAAGGGAACTCTATCCTGGCTCCTTATGTGCAATAAACTTTTACACTATTTTGAATAATCTAACCATCTTATTCATTGTATTCATATCTGATCAATATGCAATTCTGCTTGCCAATGATAAATGATTATATATGTCAAAATCGGTGTGGAATTGGGAAAAAAAATCATGAACTGGAATGGCAACATCATTTCTTCTAAGTGTAAGATCTTTTTTTCATGTTTTTATTTTATTTTATTTGCATAACATACAAAAATTCAATTTTAATCAAAAGTGTAAAGTCTTGTTTTCTCTCTTCCTGCCTTTCTTTTGGACTTCAAAAGATGTTGATCTTACTTAAAAACTTTAAACTCAAATATATGTAATTATTTCATTTTGCCTGTTGTTTTTAAGTACCGGTACTGCACTGGGGGAAAAGTACAACCAAAGAGCAAAATGCACTTCTTTTCATAGAAGAACTTGTAAAGTGGGAAGTAGTACAATCTAGAGGAGTGTTAAAAGTACATTACACTTGGATTAACCCTTCCTAAACTCATTGGGACTTAGATCTGAGAAAAAAAATTCTTAGGATTGCCCTTTATTCCTTACATTTGTTTATCTTTAATGTATTGAGTGAATCTCCAACAATCTGGTCTTAGTGAAAGGATGAATTCAAAGCCAGTTGTGCAAAAGAAAAGGCCTTTTGTGCCTTTTCTCACCTGATTACATTTTCAGTTACTCATGTGCTACTCCTCCAGGGTGAAAAAGATGAGTACTGTAAGTACAAAGTGAGGGATCAAAACAACCCCCCAAAGCCTGCTCTCTTCTGACAGAATGTATTTATGGGTGAAAAAAAACCATTTGGAATAAAGTTTTCCATAGGCAGCATGGAAATTTATAAACGACAATAAGTTTTAAACCACAAAACACTATATTAATAAAATGAAGGAAGCCACAAAGTGTCTTCTCTTGAAAGTGAAATAAAGCTTACACAATGCAAATAACCTTGAGAGGATTGGGAAGATTTTACAGCTATCTGATTATCTTCCTTTTTTATTATAGCTGGCAGGTGATTAATCTTATCTTCCACTGAATAGATGATTAATTGGAGCTGGGAAAGACAGCATATTTAGTGAACTACATCTCCACTTTAGACTTGACAGAACCTCAAGTTAGTTGTAGCAAGGGAAAAGCTTCCCCAGCTTCAATGTAGCTTGAGAGATAAAGTACAAAAGTGCCTTATTTTTAATTGGAATTAATGGATTAGGATAACCAAAGAGTCCAGCCTCAAAATAATTGCATGTAGGTCGGCCAAACATGATCACCTTAGTCTTTAATCCTGGACTCATTTATCTTGAAGTAATTTAACAAGATTCAGAATCAACTGGATTGACAGTATTTACAGCAGGTTCTTTAATTCATACCAAAGAGAACACAAATGAAGTTACTAAACTTCGGTAAATATTATAAAGGCAAAAGAAATCATTATTAGCTCAGCTGACAACATAATAAAAATTATTGTAGAATAATTAGTCAAAATAAATGCTGTTATGAAAGATAAACATATATTAAATGGTTAAACGAATTACAGGGCCCAAATTCCTGGGAGCTAAATTGTCTGTGGCAGTTCATGACTGACATATTGTCTTCTGGTTAAAGTTTGGTCCTGAGGGATGGAGGAGGTGAAAATCAGGTATATTGGAGCATACAACAGTATTCACTCTGATAATTAAATTCAGAAGATTGTTATCTGCTTTATTATATTCATTGTCCTTCTCTCATATCATATATTTGGATTTGCATTACAGAAAATACTACATGAATGAACTAACAATATGATGGTTACTAGAAGTACTTGCAACATTACTTTTTCAATAGTCTGTATTAAATTTTGATTTAAGATACAGATAGTCCTTGACTTATGACCACAACTGAGCCCAAAATTTCTGTTGTTAAGTGAGACACCTGTTAAGTGAATTTTGCTCCATTTTATGATCTTCTTTCTTTCTTTCTTTCTTTCTTTCTTTCTTTCTTTCTTTCTTTCTTTCTTTCTTTCTTTCCTTCTTTCTTTCTTTCTTTCTTTCTTTTTAAGTGAATCACTGCAATTGTTAATGACACAGTGACACAGTTGTTAAGTGAATCTGACTTCACCACTGACTTTGCTTGTCGGAAGTTTGCAAAAGGTGATCACATGACCCCAGGACACTGCAACCATCATAAAGACGAACCAGTTGCCAAGCATTCAAATTTTCATTCCACGACCTCAGGGACACTACAATGGTTGTAAGTGTGAAAAACAGTCATAAGTAACTTTTTTCACTGCTGTTGTAACTTTGAATAGTCACTAAACCAACTGTGGTAAGTCAAGGACTACTCAGTACATTGAGTGCCTTGCTTTAGATTTGGTGAGGAACTAATACTTGAAGTCCTTCAGGAAGTATTTGGAACTGGCCTCCTTAGAGCTAATTTTCCTTTGGCATTTTGAGTAATAAACAAGGAATATAATGTTGTTTTCTTAAAGGTTCTTACAAGGTTTTCCATTACCATTCGCTGCTTTTAAAACTCAGTTTCTAAAGAATCTCTGGTCTTAGCCCAGTGACATAATTATCGTTGAATTTGAATTCATAATAGCGTAAAACAAGAAATGTGTGGGACTGGAGACTATTATCTGCTAGAAACAACATTTAAATGAAATGAAGTGGATGTGAAATTCAGTGAAATATATTTTCTCTTCGAGTGTCCATGAATGTGACACCCAGAATGCTAAACGAGACTCTTAGGTTATGAAACGTTGTAAACCATGGGAATCTTTAAAAAAAGCTACAACCTGAAAAACATAAAGTTCTATTGTTCCTTTATGCCAGCATACTTTTCATTGATTGCTGCAATGTTTAATTCGTTGCTTTTATTATGCTTATAAGCTCCTTCAATACTCTGCAGTCTGAGACTGTAATTGACTAGAGCAGGGGTGTCACGCGCTGGCCACGCCCTGACCCCAGTTTAGCAAAGGGAAAAAAAGTCACAATATGTCATGTGATGATGTGTCATCATGACCCCCCTGGATTAGAGGGATGCTACAGAAATCATTTCTGGGTCAGGCTATCTGCTATGCTAAATATGTTGTTTGCACTTGTAACTTTATAAATGTATGTAGGAAGGGATTACTTGGAAGAGATCCCATCTGTCTAAGGACCAGGGTAAAACAGGAGTTATAGAAGATCTCAAGAATATCTACACAAATCTGTATTTATTGTAACCTGATGTTGTAATTCAGCTTTGATCTGACATAGAAGGCACTGCCAACATGTAGCTCTATTGTATGGTTGGGTGAAGCTCAAGAGAATGATATGGAAAATGGAAATTGGAATGAGGACTTGGTTGCTGTACTATGTTCCTAAATTTTTAATAAATGTCAGAGAAATTTCATGAGTTCAGTAGGTTAGAATACATGCTTTGTACGCTGGAGGTATCGGGCTCCATGTCTGTTGTTGAATGGATCAAAGATTACATTATAGGGGAAACTGCTATCTGAGGCTGACTGTCATAGTTAGCAATACTGGACTAAATTGGCCAAGGCAGTTTCCTAACCCTGATTGAAGTTTATTTTCCAACTTACTAAAAAATTGCTATTGGGTTACTGATACTAAGTGCAGAAGTCTTTCAGTGTACAACTGGCTAAAGTGTTCTGTTGTGTAAATGACCTTTGCATAATAAACTCTAGGCTATCAAGGTCTTTCCGTGGCTCAAGAGTCAGCAATGATATTCCTTCTGCAGCTAAATCTTGATATTCTGGATAAGGAGGTAAGAAAAGAGGCTTTTCACATGAGAGTATCAAGGCTAACGTAATTAGAAGCAGAGCTACTGAACCATCTCATGAAGGGTGTTAGTTGTGGGTTATGACCAAATCCTCTGTTTCCCAACTGGCACACATGTAAAAGAAATTTGTTTTCCCTCAGATGGATCAGGTAGCTGGCCCAGATTCTAGAAAGACTGTATTAGGGTGAAGATTCTCGAGGCTGATGGTCTACAACAGTAGTGGAAGTGGCTTTATAAAAATGCAAGGGATGAAATGAATTTATATAGAGAATAGAAATTACTAGCTGAGGGGAAAGCTCTAACTTTGGGAGATCAATTAGGTAGAGAAGTGCATTGCTCAACAGACATCCTTCCTTTCTTTTCTCATGCATAGTAAGATGATACTTTCCCACTAGGGTGTTTGTGTGTGTGTGAATTTCATAATTTTTTCCTGCTTTCTGTTGATTGTTGCTTCTAGATGCCTCCAGACAAGATGGGCAGTACATAAATTTAATAAACAAATTGTGTCATTGAATTTCATTTAAAACTATCTTTTTTTTAATCAGGTGTAATTTGAATGAATATTATTATGGTTTTAAAAATATAAGTTCTAACAAGGCCTTGTGTTACTTCTCACCACTCTCAAAACTTAATATCAAAAGCAATTTTCAGTGTTTATGGGATGGTCTCGATTCTCTACTAGTTGAGAGCCAGATCGTGTTTGAAGATACTCTAGGGTTTCTGTTTGATAGCTTTTAAACTAACTCAATGGGATTTTTTTTAACCAAACGTGGGTGGATTGTGCTCAAGAATGTTTCCATGCTAGAAAACAACCTCCCTATTCTGGCTGAAAATATATATCATATGTGCTAATGGCTTTTTTTTCTGCCCAAACAATACTTAGATTGATTCATTATACAAGCTGTAACATAGCTTGTTTTATTTTGAGATAGCAACAATCTGTGAACATTATTACAATTTGTAAGGTATGGTTTATGGTTTAATATTATGTGTGAATCAGACCTCTTTGACTTGTTCAGCAAATCACAGTGAAACCAAACTGTGGCTTAGCAATGTGAGAATCTCAATCAAAAGTACCATTTAAGAAACACCTTCCCAATTTTTTAATAACATATGATTATTCATAAACCAATATATGAATTAAATATGCCAAATAACTTTAATTTAAAAGAAAATGTGGCATGAAAGATGGAGCTGGCAAGTCAGAAAACAAGGTTTGTTTTATAGAGATAGGTTGCAGAAGGAGGCGTCAAACCTCTTTTGTAAACACAGCTTGGTGCCATCAATAGTCCAGTGTAAGAAGCAGACAGCAAGTGGGAAGAACAGGAGAACGAAACTCTGGATCTGAACCCTGAGACATATCTGAACTAGATTCCTAGACCCAGTAGAAACTGATTTTGATTGACATGAGAATTGCTTGGGATCTGCAATAAAGCTACGTATTTATCTATCCTTTGTCCTTGAATCATGTGCTTTATGAGTGTGGATCTGTATTACTGCAGAGGGATTTACTGGCATGCCTGGGGTGCACTCCCTAAAAAGACACCTGCCTGTTTTCTCTTTAAACAATCTTACTTATCATGAAGACTTCATTTAAAAAAAAATGATCATAATACCTGTCTCATGTAGTATGGACCCAGCCAATTCATGTTGGCATGTTCCAGATTCCTTCAATCAAGCAATGTCATCTATCAGGAACTCAGAAGCTGACATTTCCATAGCAGCACTTACCCTCTGAGGTGAGGTACCTTCCCCAGATGACTCCCACATGAATGGTGTTTCAAAGGGCCTTGAAGACCTGGGTCTTTACATGAGGGGAATGAAGCCTCTCATGGATTATTTTTTTTTTGTTACTGTTTGTCATCTTTGCCACCTGTTCTTCAATTTGTCTATTATTGTATTTTTCCTTGTTTTTTATGTTTTTACTTGTGAACTGCCCAAGAGTCATTTTGAATCAAATGCTATATAAATCTTAACAACCACAACAACAACAATATATACACCTTGCATGTTCGTGCTTCTGTGCAATATAAATTTTCACTACAGTGCATAAATACACTAAGAGCCTGAAATTCTCTTCCCTTCATAATCTTCCCCCATGCATGGCTAATATTTATTTAGTGATCCAACATGCTTACGTGGAATACCTTTTTTGCTGTATTAATCTGATTCAAGGACTAAGAGGACATCACTCATCTCATTTTCTTTGCCAGCCTTTCACAACCTGGTACTATTCAGGTGTGTTGGATTTCAATTCTAAGATATCATGGCCTCTGGCTGGGGAATATGGGAAATGAAGTCTTAAACATCCAGGAAACAACAGACCGCAGAAGTCTATTGTTTTGTTCATCCAATTGGCCAACCCATTAGCTTCAAAGTGAATGGCAGAAAATTCTACGTAGCAGGGTATGCCTTTAGGATTACAGTTGTTTGCTGTAATAGGTAACTAGTTTGCTCTTCATTTTCATATCAACGAGCAAACATTGCATCTGATTGAGCCTTATTTTCTCACTGTTGACATGACTGTATTTAAAGGAAAGGGAAGCAAAATTAATATTTAAAGAAAACGGAAGCAAATCACGCAACAGGAGAATAGAGCTGGGATACAGAGTAAGGACTTTTATACACACAAAACATTTACTGATAGAATAAATTACTTTTCACAGATTCATTACCTTATATTATTAGTACAGTGATCTTATAATAGATAAATTGAAGTTTGCTCAGAACACTGATTAGGCTGATTGCAATCAATGACGACTGAGAAACAATTTCAGAACCCAGAAAAAAAAGAACAGCTCCTTCTAAACACTATAAGAGTCGATGTCTTTCTTTCTGTTTGTTTGCACAGGTAATAGCTGCGATGCATTTGTCTACTACAGAAATCTCTGTCTCTCTCTTTTCATCCCCCCCCCGCAGTTTCTAATGTGAAAACCTTTTAGATTATTAAAATATATGATCTGTAAGTTGCATGTCTTCTTACAGATTTTCAAATTACCTGATGAACATGATTATGACATGTTCATCAAAAACTGTTACTAGACCAGGCTTGTAGGCGATCTTTTTACTAGTTACAGGTAGTCCTCAACTTATGACTGGAATCTTGGCCATTGAGAAAAGTCATTAAGCGAGATGACTGCTTGTGTTCTCCTATCACAATTCTGGCACTTCCAGTTGTGGATGCTAAGTGATCTCTCAGGTCATAAAGCAGATGGAGAGAAAGGGCTGCCTGCCAAGCTTATTTCCCCTCCATGTGTGGAAATAACTGCTCCAGCAGGTGGCAGGGATGGAACAGTTATTCGACTTACGACCACAACTGAGTCCAAAATTTCTGTTGCTAAGTGAGACAGTTGTTGAGAATTGTGCCCCATTTTATGACCTCTCCTGCCACAGTGAATGACTGCAGTTGTTAAAGTAGTAACACAGTTGTTAAGTGAATCTAATTTCCCCATTGACTTTGCTTGTCAGAAGGTCACAAAAGAGGATCATGTGACCCCGGGACACTGCAACCGTCATAAATGTGAGTCAATTGCCAAGTATCTGAATTTTGATCACCTGACCCTGGGGTTGCTGCAGTGGTGGTACGTGTGAAAAACAGTCATAAGTCACTTTTATCAGTGCTGTTGTAATTTGGAACGGTCACTAAATGAACTGTTGTAAGTTGAGGATTACCTATATTTAGTGGAATGCTTGACAAGCAATTCTTTTGTTATGCTGTTCCAAGTCAGTATTGGCCTTGGGCAGAACCTACTGTATATGGACAAAAATGGCCAAGGCTCCAATTTTTGAATATATTCTGAGTTGAGCAAGATAATGCCAGTGGAATGTCCTCCTATTTGCCTTATTCCTATCTATTGATTTTCTCTATGTATTTGATTCTAATCAAAGTGCCTAAACGAAGACTAAACAGCAAATGACTCACTAACTGCTGGTATAGAAAGCTTGATGGAAAGAGCAAATAAGCTGGCAGCAGCATTAAAAAGGATGAGAAACAGTGCCAAAAGCTTCTGGGATAATACAGGTAGTCCTTGACTAATGACTACAGATGAGTCCAAAATTGCTATTGCTAAGCAAGACAGTTGTTAAGTGAGTTTTGCCCCATTGTACCACCTTTCTTGCCACAGGTGTTAAGCGAATCATGGCAGTTGTTAAGTTAGTTATACAGTTGTTCAGTGAATCTGGCTTCCCCATTGATTTTGCTTGTCAGAATGTCCCAAAAGGTAGTCACATGACCCAGGATACTGTCATAAACATAAGCCAATTGCCAAATTTTGATCATGTGACCATGAGGATGCTGCAAGGGTCATAAGTGTGAAAAATGGTCGAAAGTCATTTTTTTTCAGTGCCGTTGTAAGTTCAGTCCCTAAATGAATGGCTATAAGTTGAGGCTATCTGTATCCATCCCCTGAAGGTATAAAGCTTTCACCGGGGACCCAAGGATGCCTGAATTCCGAACAGGAAGAACACAATTTCAGGCTAGACACATTGCTGCTCTAATTTGGGAGGGGGATCACTTGGCAGATAATTTCTGGCTCTAGTTTCTCCTTTCAATACCTTAAAATAGCAGTTGCCCTTTTGGCGGGAAATTGATTTCCATGCTAGTCTTGCTTCTAAAGGAGAGAAAGATGGAGAAAAAACTTAAAACTGCTGATTGGAGTTTTTCTTTTCTTTCTGCCCCCATTTCTCCTTTGAGGAATCTCCAATTTGTCCACATGACAATGTTCCTGAGAGGAACTGGGGACACTATGAAGCAGGGCTTTGACACTGAGTGAAGGTGGGGCACCTAGAAGCAATAGAAGCTCTTCACTGCAGCTTCTAATTTTGCTCTGTCACTTGAGGTGGTGAAATTGTCCAGTCACTGGTGGGATGACCGAAAATATGATAATGGTGACCCAACCAAACCACCATGAGTCAATGTGCTGAAATTACATATATATATTATGAAGGCAGGCAGGCGGGAGGTGAGACAGGCAAGCTGGTTGACTGGCTGGCTAGCTTATGTTTAAACAAGAACAATATGCAAGTGTATTGATCCTACAACAAAAATGATATGAGACCTTCCTTCCTTCCTTCCTTCCTTCCTTCCTTCCTTCCTTCCTTCCTTCCTTCCTTCCTTCTTCCCTCCGT
>JANHFL010005960.1:64468-77200 GCA_032468155.1 Oxyrhabdium leporinum
TTCCTTCCTTCCTTCCTTCCTTCCTTCCTTCCTTCCTTCCTTCCTTCCTTCCTTCTTCCCTCCGTCCCTCCCCTCCCTCCCTCCCTCCCTTCATTCCTTCTTTTTTTCCATCTGTGAGAAAAAAAAATCATATTTTCTAGAGAAGAGGATACAAATGGATTTTGTAAAGCAATTTCTTCATGCCCAGGGAACAATACGTATGCATTCCAGGATCTATTCCAGGCAATTTCAGTGGATGCAAGCGCTTCTGCATCTCTGCATCCTGTCTGTCAGGGAGTTCAGATGTGGTTCAAGGATCAACTGAGTTCTATTTCAGCGAATGCATTTTCTAATGCAAGATGTGGAGAACATCCTGTTCTCCAAGTAGCTGAGCTGAAATTATATTTTTGGCTCTCAGGTTTTGACTCATCCGTATGATCACCTTTGCATTATAACAGTTCAGGGGATGGAACTGAGGGAAAGAAGATGGAATCAATTATTATTATTATGGGATGGAGACATAAAAAATGTTTCTTGTGTTTCATGTCTGGTGTTCAGTGGGTTGCTTAGATAAGTCATCATTTTTCAGTTACTTGGCTGAGTGGTTCCATATAGATTTAAACCCAGATCCATCCAAATGACAATAATAGTCATTTGGCTCCTATGACAATAATAGTAGCTCCTATGACAATAATAGTAGCTACTAATTTTTCTACAATGTTTTATTGTTAGATTTATAGTCTGCCTTTCTTCCAGGTATTCAGGATAATATACTGAGCTCTCTGTCTTTCAATATCTATGTTCACCCCATGCTGTATGAGGTAGATAGCTTTGGGATAAAGTAGGTGCACTAAGACCCCATTTGCTATAGTGATGAAGGCATCAGATGCAGTGACTAAGGCATCACCTTAACTAGAAAGAGGGAGATAGAGAGTTCTAGTCCCAACTTAGGTACAAAGCCAGCTGGGTCACCTTGGGCCAGTCACCCTATCCCAGCCCTCTGGAAGAGGCAAGATCACATCAATTCTAAAAAGTTTGCCAAGAAAACTGCAGGGACCAGTGCAGGCAGTCTCTGAGAATTGGACACAATTGAATGGATTTCCATGGGAGAAATTAATTTGAAACTGGGTCCCTCTCCTAATCCAAGATCCATTGCATCACACTGACTCTCATTTGTGTCCTAAGCATTAAACAGGAAGCAAAAGAAGCTTTATGGAATGGGATTGGCTCAGTCAGTAGGTGGCAAGAAAGCAATGCTTTTATTTCACTGCCAAGGTGAATTTCTGTGCATTTATTTATTTGTTACATTTATATCCAACATTTCATTCAAGAGCTCCAGAAGGTACACCAAATCATCCCTTCCCCCACTTTTCCTATAACAACAGCCCTGTGGGGGTAGCCCGAGTTGAAAGAGAGGAACCACTGCAAAATGTCCTTGAGAACTTTTGTGTTGGCTATAGTCTGGAATGTGGGCCTCCTTGCTCCTAGTCCAACATTTAACCCCCATACCAAGCTTATTCGTGATTCATGACAGAACAAACTGGGGTGTGTGTGTGTGTGTGTGTGTATGTGTGTGTGTATGTGTGTGTTTCCCACCCTTTCAAGGCAGAGTTCCTCTGTAGACCAATCTTGCTATGGCAAGTAAGAAGTCACACCAAGGGAATGCCTGCCTGACACATCGGGGCTCAGACCTTGAGCCCCAACAAGGCAGAAAGGAAAAAAAAAGGCAATTCAAGAAGTTCAAGAAGGGAATTCGTCTTGGACAGAAGTGAGGGATCGAGGGGAACAGCAAGCGGGCAGACCTCGCTAGGGCAAGGTGTTAAGCGCCAGGATTGCGGGAACTGGACAGCCGTTCTTGTCTTGCGAATGGTGCCTTCTTTACATTCACGTGAAGAGGGAGAGGGGCGTCACTCTCGCCCCGCCCGCTCCCTGCGCCGGTTCGCTTGGCGAGAGATCGGAGCCTTGCCCCGGGCCCCCTCCGCCTTTCCCCTGCCCATAAATAGCCAAGCAGCAGCGAGAGAAGCAACAGAAGCGTTCAGGCGGCGGGCGCGGCCACCGGTTCCTTTTGCCGTCGAGTGAGGCTCGCTCGTCTTCATCATGTACTCCAACAGAATCGAGCTGCCCCGGAGAGGCCGGTCCTTCGACTCCGTGAGCTCCAACTTGGATGAAAATCAGCTCAGCGATCTTTTATCTCCCCCGGTTCTGAATGGGGTAGGTCCTTCTCCTTCTTTCTGGCTCTTTGGAAAGCTGTTTGCCACTTCCTCTCCTTCTTTCTGGTTCTTTGGTCTTCTTTGGTCCCCTTGTCTTCTTTGGTTCTTTTCTTCCTCTTCTTCTCCTTCCCCAAATAAGGGGTTGCTAGAAACAAAAGGAAAAAAAAAAAAAAAAAGACTTAGACGTGCTTTGGAATGCCACATTTTAAAGAATCTCACACTCTCCCTTCCTTTGTAAGTGAACGTTTTCTGTTTCCTACTGTTCCCCTGAACGTTTTGCACACCTGATGATGCTTTTTCTGAATCTGTGCTTCAGATGAGAAATGCAGTGGGATTAGATGAGCTTTTGGGAGCCTTCAGTTCTATATCTGTCCATATTACAGAAGAGCAGGGTGCCTCTGCACCTGAACCGGTTCTTTGCAGGAACTCCTGTTAAAGTTGGTTTTCTGGTAGAATCAAGCAGGAGATTTGTGGGGAGAAGAAGAAGAGGAGAGAGGCTCCCTTGTGAATGGGCAACTCTTATGATGGTTTAAAAAAGTGTGGTGAGGACTGTTCAAAATTACTCAGATAAAGATCTGTGTCCGGTATGGAACCTGGTATTTATGCTTTATAGCCTTGCTGTTAAAAAATGCCCAATGCAACTGAACTTGACTGAAATAACTGGAGAATTGGCAGGCTTTTATTTAATGACAGTTGTCTCCCACTGCCTGTTTCCTAGCTTGACTCTTTTAGCATACCTTGGGAAAAGTTGCATGAGCTTTTTTGACTTGCATCTTTCAGTGGGAAATAAACGGTGAGACAAGACCCTGTTCTGTCAATTCTGCATGAATTCTAGGTACCCAAATAATTTCCTACTCAAATGTCCTTTGGGAAGGGATTGACTGACCATAAACTATAGGAAGAACTTGGATACTGCCAACAGGCTATTTAATCCAGCACTCTTTTTGAAGTGACCACCCAGAAGCCAGCAGCTAACTAGAAAAGTAGGCTGTCCACTTGTTCTTTGCTCTATGTTGTGGCAGTCATTCTATGCATTAAGATCAAAAATTGCATTTGTGTTTGTCCTCTTGTATTGTTCGTTTATAGCAGTCCAGTAAATCAGAAAGGCTTCTTTGCATAGTGATTCATGAACATGCTCATGTTGTAGACTGTTAAAAAAAAAAGACTGCTGAGTGTAATCTTTAATTTAGATTCCATATAATCCTTTGCTACATATTTTGCACCTCTCTCATTTTCTGGCAGTACACATTTCTGTTACACTTGTTCATGTTTTTGTAATATGAAATGTTAAATAGCGCACACATTCCTAAGACCTTCTAGGTTCACCTACCTCTTTTCTATCAAATATGAGGTATACTCATGAGCATCAATGTATATTAACCGTCAACAAGTGGTGGCAAGAAGGTCCAGCTTGGAAAATGAAGGCTGCATTTTTGGCAGACAAGATTTTGATTCCTAGAACAGTGCCTTTTTCCACAATGATATATGAATCAAGGTTCACTGCTACAGCATTTGCCTGGAGCATTTTCTAGCTTCAGCCCATGAGATTTCAATTCCTGATTTATCATACTGCATTTGTTATATTTTTCTACTTTTGTGATTTATAGATGTACACCATAAGAAACTTTAGGAAAATGTTTTCAGCTGCAATTAAAACTTATTCTAAGCATCCTTTGAAAATCACACACATAATGCCAGTATTGATCTTAATTAAAGTAAAAAGTAAATGGAATAAAGTATGGCTGGCTGAGGAATTCTGGGAGCTGAAGTCCATCCATCGTAAAGTTGTAAATGTTAAGAAACACTGCTCTGTGACCTGCATTTCTGAGTAATAAAGTTGAAGAATTACAGTGTAGCACTGGTAGAATTGGGCAAAAGCTTCCAGAGAGTATAGGGGTTTTTTTTTTACAATAAACGTATATGACTGGTAATACTTGATAGGCACCTGTATTTGAAAAGTGCCATGAATAGAGTGAGAAACTGAAAAGCTCAACATAACACAGAGATTCATATAAATGAATGGCCAGCCACAAAATATTTTTTTTCAGTGGTGTAGAAAAATTATAAAATTTAAGTCAGTTGGAAAAAAAAAGTTCAGTTTTTCATGCCTGCAACCAAAATCTAGTTCCTTCATTTTCCTTTTTCTCCCCCAATTTCTCTTTCTGTTGAGATGAATTGTTTAGGTGGTAAGTTTGACAGAATGCACTCTCTTATAATTTGTGATGGGGGCTTTCTGGTTGACAAGTGAGATAACACTTCTTCAAACAAATATGTTCAAATTTTGCATTTATTATCTTTTTTTCTGCACTCATCATCAAATAACAAAATGCTTCTAGAAATTTTGGAACTGTTGTTTTCCTTGGGATTGTGAAAGAATTAGAAAACAGATGATGTGAGAAAGGCCTGGATGTGGAAAGCAAAGAAAGGATGGGCATAGATAGAAGTGCCTTAGTGCTATAGGACTGATAACAGAGGATAGAGTGAATGTAATAATACCTTACAGGAAACTCTGACTTGTGCATAAGAAAAGTTCTCCTGGGCTTCCCTCTGGCCTTGAATTCAGCCTTCCCAGCCTGGTGTGCCATCCAAATGAACCTGACTGAACTTCCCTCAGGTGTCATGTTTATTGGTCATAGTGATTGAAAAATAATGGAATTTCTACCGGAGGCTCAGACCTCAATTTGGGGGTGAACTATTAAAAAGAATTCTAACTCTTTTTTAGCATATATATTGCTTGGAAATTGACGATGATGATGTTGGAAGATTTTCTTGTGAGAACTTAATCTTCTTTCTTAGGTACTAGATTTTATAAATTGTTTTGCAATTAAAGCAGTTGTTTATAAAATAGGTGAATAGAAAATCAATACTGACAGTTGAGGCAAAATGTTAAAAAACTCAATTTACAAAGTCAAAAGTCTTGCTGATTTTTAAGGAGGCTTAGATTGCTAGGTTTTTTCCCCCTAGTTAGATTCTCCTCTTCCTGCTTCCATAGAAAGCATTTAGAAGAGAATAAGGTAAAAAGTGGCATCTATGAAGTTATACATCAGGAGCCTATCCAATAGGATACAAAACAAAACAACCCAAAGCATCCCCTTATAGTCTTGGTAATCAGAAAATGAAACAAACCCTTTGATGGTACAATTTTAAGTCATTTTGATAAAGAAAATCTTAATAGCTAATGAGACTACAGGAGATTCCCTGCAGAAATTTCATTTTCTTAGGAACAGTCTACACTTTCTTTGGGTACCTTATTTCATGCTGTAGAGGTTTCTTTATCAAGCATTGTAGAGAACGTATTCAAGTTACTGTGTGGTTTAAAGTATTTTGGCAAGAGATTGTGAA
This sequence comes from Oxyrhabdium leporinum, assembly GCA_032468155.1. Taxonomy (NCBI): domain Eukaryota; kingdom Metazoa; phylum Chordata; class Lepidosauria; order Squamata; family Cyclocoridae; genus Oxyrhabdium; species Oxyrhabdium leporinum. Next base: position 70,000 of record JANHFL010005960.1, read on the forward strand.
TTTTTAATGTTTTGGAATTAAAACAATTGTACAAGTTCCTAGAGCCATGATGGTGAACCTATGGCACTCGTGCCAGAAGTGGCACGCAGAGCCATCTCTCCGGGCACGCCAGCCGTTGCCTGTTGCTGTTCCAGAAGACCAGATGGCCAATGTGCATGTGCGTGGTGGGGAGCTGCTCTTCCGGTTTCCATCATTCCCTCACACACGCGCTGGGGAGCTGCTCTTCTGGTTTCCGGCACTCCTGTGCACGCGTGCTGAGGAGCTGCTCTTTTGGTTTCCAGTGCTCCCCTGTGCGCGCACACACGCTCCCATTTTGGCACTCAGTGCCAAAAAGGTTTGCCAACACTGTCCTAGGGTGAAAAGGAACACTCTCTGCCAAAGGGACCTTGCATTGCATCAAGAAGCAAAGCTAAACTCAAAGAAAGATTAATAGATTTATGCTAATAGAGTGGACTTTTTCATCTATTTATTTATTTTTTATTGATCATATTTCCACACTGCCCATCACACCTGTATATGTCTGGGTGGTACCTCTCTTCTCGCAACCTGTCTTTAATCATTTCTGGAGGCTTCAACAGGTCTTGTTTGCTAGTTTGTTTTTCCAAGTTATTGACGTAAAAAGTAAAATTTCCTTAAACTGAGCTAGGCTCCTGGTGTCCATGTAGACATATCCATGGAATTTGCTTAGCAACATTATGGAAGTGGTTTACTGTTGCCATCTTCTGTGATTTATTCTTTGGACTTCCCAGTTTAGTCTATAGTTTGAGATTTCCTGTGGGGTCTCCACTCCAAGAATTAACCAGGTCCAATCCAGTTAGATTTTCTGAGATCAGCTAAAGTTATTTTAGGATGTTTTAATCCTGCAGAATCATAAGTGAATTTATGCTTACTGAAATCTAGACTAAGTGTATCTAATGTATTATGTTTGGATATTCAATTTAAAAAAATCCAAAAGCAAAATGCTGTATAATTGGTTTTAAATATTAAATAAAATGTGCCAAACTTTTAAAACTGTTTAAAACTGTTAACATTTTACAATATGCAGCAATGATATGCTTTGAAACTTGAAGCAAGTATGAAATGCATTTGAGCATTGAAGTGCTACCTCTGCATCTATTATTGATTTGGTGTATCTGTGGGACTACTGCAAAATACTGTCAGTTCAAAAGCAATGACAAAGCCATGATCATAACTGCTCTTAATTGAATGAGGCATGCTCCAAAGAAATCAAGGGGGACCATTTATAAATTGCGAGGCTCTTTGAGATCTGTCTAAACCAAAAGAAATTTTTTTCCAAGAAAAATTCTCAGACCTAAACCTTTATTGAAAAGAAAGAGACATGACTACAAGAATTATGGCCATTCTCTTACTTTCCATCTTTTCCAAAAAAAACCTGACAGATATCATTGGATTCAACCATTTGGAAATACTTTTCCTTGAAATAATAGAGCATTGCCCAAATTTGATGTCATTGTAAGTATTAAAAAATAGACATGATTTATTTAACACTGATGGCCACAAAATTTTATTTTAGATCTTCAAACCAAACTATACTACAAATGAAGACAATAAAGAGAATAAGGCCAATTCATCTGAACGGAGTAGAGCTGCTATTATTTTCTCCTTAAAGAATGAAGTTGGAGGACTTGTCAAAGCCCTAAAATTCTTTCAGGTAAACTGTTACTCTTACCTACAGTTGAACGAATAAATATATTGTGTGGGCATTTCCAGGAGACAGGAACAACCTTGACAATGCCATAATGCACTCTCCATTTTGCTTTGTTCCTTAAATATTCCAGCTGGTTAAGTACCATTCAACATCATAAACAGCTTGCTTAATGATGAATGAGATACCAGAGTCTTATCTAAAGGGCTAATGCACAAGAATTTCCTAAAAATGTGTGCAATGGAGATCAGAATAAAAACTGTGTGTATTTTAATCCTATTGGAAAAATGGTACAGCAGAACAACTCTCAAAATGTCCCATGGTCTCCTTATAGAACACAACAAAGGGTATTATACCAGGAATCCAGTCTGACTCAAGGATGGAAAACAGGGAATTAACTTTTGTGGAAATGATCCTAGTTGTTGTTGTTTTTTGTCACAGTTCAATTTCCTCCGCTTTATACTATAATTTTCATTGAGAGCAGAATTTGCCAGTGTAAAATAGAAAATTGATCAGCTGTAAATATGGATGTCCAAAGACTTCTGCTATTGTCAAAATAATGAATTTAGCATCGTGCCATAAAGTGATGTCATTAATTAGATCCATAGAGGCACATTTGCATCAGGACAGTGAAATGCCCTTATCATTGGACAGAATGGTTTGACTCCGCCCCCATCCCATCACTGCCTCTGACTATAAAACTAAAAATTTGTATTTTATATAAACCAGTTGTAAAACTACCTCTTTCCCCATTTCACTTCTACAAGGAGTAGGCTGAAAGTTTATTCTTCTAATTGGAAATAAATCATGATTCCTTGTTGCATAAACATAAAGCAATGACTTTTTAAAGATATATAAATAGTAAATTCAAGCAGATTAAATCTAGTTTGGATCACAGCTTTCCCAAAAAATAGAAGTGGTATTTCTCTTTCTGGGTTTGATTGCGCTGAAGAGGAGGAGAAAGGAGATAGGAAGGTACAAGTATGTATTTGTTATGACTTAGTCATGTAATGGGAATTATTTTTTTTTAAAAATTACATATGAACTAGGAAGAATCAAAGACCAAACATGGGTATGTTTAATATGAATAGTATTGACTATAAATTTAAATTCATTATGAATTAATTCAAAGTATAAATTTATTTGTGTAAAGCTTGACTAAATGAATGTTAAAGAAAGACTGTATACCCTAGATTTTTGTTCTCAGATGATATTCATGATCCCACTATAATGGTCTTATTATTCAGGAAAAACATGTGAATTTGGTGCACATTGAATCTCGAAAATCCAGAAGACGAAATTCAGAATTTGAGATCTTTATTGATTGTGATAGCAACAGGGAACAGCTAGATGAAGTCTTCCATCTCTTGAAATCCCATGTGAATTTTCTGACTGTGAACCCAATCAACAGCCTACAGGAAGATGGTAAGAAGGAGGAAAAGAAGAAAGTGATTTATTAAAATTGCATGTGTATTATAAAGATGTCTTGCTGTTCCAAGGCTTATTGAATTAAATTTAAAAATACAGTTGATTTTGTCTCTCTGTTTTAAGCTTTAACTGATAAATGATAAATAAATTCAACAAAAGTAAGCTTTTCTGCAACTAGAACTCATTCTTCAGATTTCTGCCTTTTGGGACAATGAAGAACAATTCTTGACTAGTAATTCTGCTAGTAAATAATTATTTTGTTAACTTTGGAATGATATATGCCTTCCATTTCATTTCAAAAAAATTTCAAGAGCATTTTAATATTGGTGTCTCTTTGCACATACTTGACTTTAGTGAGAACGGCAATAATGATGCTAATATAATGCAAGAAAATCCCCTTATTTTTAATATAGCTATCCTGTTTCATTGTAAGTACCACAGCAGGAAGTGTTTTGTGCTGTGCATATATATGATAAGAAGTTGCCTTCAATTTTGCCATTTACTTCCTAACAGCTAGATTTCCCTTTGAACTGCCATGAGGCTAGTTTCCTTTTCCCAACCGGCCTAATTTTTATTAATAACTGTGTATCTTCCCCATTCCCTAGACATGGAAAATATACCCTGGTTTCCTAAGAAGATCTCAGATTTGGATAAATGTGCAAACCGTGTTCTGATGTATGGATCGGATCTGGATGCAGACCATCCAGTGAGTAGATTTGTAACGGCCTTTGCCTACATATATTTTTGTTCTTTTCTAACTCCCAAGCTTGAATATATTTTTTTCTAATTTGCATTCCATTTTCAAATTTTGTTTTATATATTATAAAATATGTAGAATTTAGATAAAGCTGGGAACTCTGAAGCTCTGTGAGATTCAGGGAAAACTGGGGGGAGGGAGGAAGAGTCATATATTCTTATCTTTTGGGTTCCATGTATAAGGTTTCATGTGCTTCTGTTTCCTCAAATGTGTTCTTGCAAGTTCTAAAAAATGCTTGCTTGGAGATGGTTGAAATGTCTCAAAAGAAGAAGAAAGATGTTGAATTGAGAAAGAAAAGGGTCAGAAAGTTGTACCACTTGTTGCTGAAGTTGTAGCTCTGGTAGAATATGGGGCATGGTCCACACTATTGGCCCAATAGCTTTCTTTTGGCAGTTCCTACTTATTTATTTTGAATGGTGTGTGTGCAATATGTTGGGATATGAGGTCTATATAATACTGTATTGGACAGTTTGTCCCTGCTTTTAATTGCAGAGATGTATGTAAATCAGTATTCCCTGTTCTGATGCTCTCCAAATGTATAGGACTACAACTCCCATCATATCCAGGCAGCATGGTCAAAGGCTGAGTAGTTATAGGGAGGTGGAATTGTAGTGTCATATATCTAGAAGGTACCAGATTGAAGACTAGGTAAATAAGTATATAAAAAAGAGAGAGATAATAGGTTTCTGGTTTGCATATATTTACCTCATAAAATGTTCCCAAATTTTCTTTCTTTGGCTGTCAAACTGATTGATAGAACTAAACCATTTTAATCTTAATAACGAAGAAATTATTATTTGCTTTTGCACTAGGGTTTCAAAGACAATGTTTATCGCAAGAGACGGAAGTATTTTGCTGACTTGGCTATGAATTACAAACAGTATGTATCAGTGTGTACTAAATGCTATTATTACTGATGATATTAAAACAACTGACAGATAAAAAGCACTGAAGACATTTAGAAATATCTACTGAAAGGACATTTCACAAAACAGAAAGTATAGGCAGCATTCCTTGGTGTTGCAAAATCCATACTAGATTTGTACAAATTAAAATTAAGACCTTCCTCTGAAGTTAATTAGTTGGGCTTCTAGATCTCACCAAAGTGGTTTTATTCTTGTAGTGACCATATTTTCTTGGGAAAAATAAAGGTTAAATTCGAAAAAGGGAGAAAATTGAAAAAGGTTCATAAAGAAAAATGTAATTGCTTATGTTTAAAACTGCGTTACAAAGCAGAACCCTAGAAAAAACTTTACAAAAACACTTATCCTAGTAAAAATATCTAAAATCAAATTGCGTACTTAAAACTCTTCTCAGCCTTTACTGAAAGTTTTAATGCTTCTGGATAAGTCTTGATTCATTTCCTGCCTTTGCTAACTGATAAAGCAGAGTGGCATTTCATGGGTTTGAAGCAAATAATACAGAGCGGATGGGAACATTGATGTCATCTTCTTAAGGACATGTTTGGCTGAAAGCAGTTAGGACAGGTGCTTCTATACACTCTGATCCCCCTTTCCTCTTTGAATGTAACTCAATGTCCAGCTGTAGTAATATACATCAGATCTGTAAAAGCTCAGCTTCCATTTTCCAATTGGCTCAACCCAATTTGCAATCAATGGCCAATATGCAGAATAATAGAAAATATGCCATTATGCAAAACACCGTTGTTTTTCATATTGGACAAATATTAATGAAGTGAATTTTTTTAAAAAAATCTTTCCACAGTGGGGAACCGATTCCCAAAGTCAAATTCACGGAGGAGGAAATTGAGACTTGGGGGACTGTATTTCGGGAACTCAATAAGCTGTATCCAACCCACGCGTGCAGAGAGTATCTGAAAAATCTGCCTTTGCTTTCAAAGTGCTGTGGGTATCGAGAAGATAACATACCTCAGTTAGAAGATGTGTCCCTTTTTCTGAAAGGTAAGCGTCAGATGCCTGTTCAGTGTTGAGCTCTTGCTGAAGCAGAGCTTCCATTACAGAAAGGGAGCAGCAAGTTCTTTCTCCTCTAAGGACCACATTTATTTGGAAAGTAATCTGGTGGTCTGCTTTGGCAACAGTTCTTCATGCTCTGTCTAGATTACAGTAGGTTTCTGTTTGATGACTTGCATTTACCTTGACTGAGAATTCATGCTGAAGAGGCAATGGGGCTCTTTGTTGAGGTAAAGAGGTTGAGGTAAACTTGAAGCCTTTTGCCCTGATAAGGTGCTTCGTATCCCTTAGGAACTTCCTTCAGTGCCTGTAAAAAGCCCCCAACCCAACCCAACCTAGTAAGGGCAACCTGAGGCATTGTATCTGTAAGTTCTTCATAGGTGGTGTTAAAGAGCAAAGTGGGAGAATCACCCACTGCTTTGGAATCTGAATCACCTAGAAGTTTCTCTTGAGCTAAGCGTCTTTGCAATCCTGCATTCAATAATGGTGTTAAAAGTTCTGCAGAGGATTGCTGTGTGCATTGGGTAAGATGAATGCTGAAAAGACTCTGGAATCCATTAATCAAACACAATAATTAGGATAGTAACTGCTATGCAGTGTCACTCCACTATCAAATGTCATTGCTTGTCAAGTTGCTTTTAAGAATAAATTGTTAATAGTCTAAATAAATTAAGGCCCTCCTGTTTTGTTATGAACCTGTTTGGTGAGAAATAACTGCAGCAGAAGTCCATTTGAGAGCACTATTTGATGTGTACAGTGTACGTGTATAAGCTGTTTTCTGTATCACTTCTAACCTGGGAAATCCATTTTCTGCTATACAGGTAGTCATCAACTTACGACCACAACTGAGCTCAAAATTTCCATTGCTAAGCAAGACTGTTGTTAAGCGAGTTTTGCTCTATTTTATCACTTTTTTGCCTCAGTTTTAAGTGAAACACTGCAGTTGATAAGTTAGTAATTTGGTTATTAAGTGAATCTGGCTTCCCCATTGACTTTGCTTGTCAAAAGGTCGCAAAAGGTGATCAATCACATAACCTTGAGACCCAGCAACAGTCATAAATATGAACCAGTTGCCAAGCATCTGAATTTTGATCACACGATCATGGGAATGCTGAAAAGGTCGTAACTGGGAAAAAGGGTCATAAGTCACTTTTTTCAGTGGTGTTGTAACTTTGAACAGTCACTAAATGAACTGTTGTAAGTCGAGGATTACCTGTATTATGTGTTTGACCCTATCTGTTTTGGAAAGTATGTTTATAATTTTTGATCAAAATATAGGCTTTTTGGATAATTATTTATTTATAGCAACATTTCTGTACATCTTTTTTTTTTTTATTGAAAAAGTTTTATACATAAAAAATTTTTTTTTTCCATTTTTTAACCCCAACCCCCTTCCCATCCACCCCTCCAAAACCCACC